>JBAMAW010000157.1:0-25149 GCA_037043295.1 Amiota minor | reverse complement strand
ATATATAGATAATATTACAATAAAAATATATAACTAAAGTATTGCAGCGTACAAAATAGTTAGTTACTCTATTGTAATGCCTTATAGTGTACAATATTTTTGTTTTTCCATCCGGAGAAAAAACAAATAGCGCCGATGGTTTACTAACTCTCGAACGCGCTACGTATAATACAACTGCCCGTGCGAAAAACAATGCAATTCTAGGTTCATTCCTCACACTTCTAACGATTGACCTTGATATTTATTAATTGCCATTGCGAATGCAAGGCGCACCGGAAACTGGACACGCTTAAAATCAAAAGTAAAATCAGTTGGCATTAGTGGTATTCTTGGAATAAGCACATTCTCAACTTTCCTATGATTATAGTAGCTTCAATAAAATTTTGCATAATTTTTTTTTAACAGCGAATCTTGTTCCGTTGCACAATTTCGACTGATTTAGATTTCGCAAAGATTTTGTGACTTCCTCCGCAGATGTCTGTGGCAATGGAGTTGTGGTGGAATCTTCATCACCTGTGCATATCACATCATCATCACAAATTTTGGAAGACTCCATTTTGAAGCGTGGGTACATATTTTTACACTGTCCAAATACAGCGTGGAGCTCGTGGTAATGGGCGCATTTGGTTTTCAACAAATCTGGAGAACAAAAATTATGTTGAACAGTACATATTGTATTTATGGTTTTTCATTACTTACTATTAATGCTGCTGCCATCACCTTTCGTCAATAACCCATCACCAGTTTGCTGCTTCCATTTGTTTACCTCGATATACGTGTTTTTGAAACACCCGCATTTTGCTTTTCATGCATATCCAAGTTATGCCCTCTAAGCGGGAACATCTCTTCGCCAAACATTCGTAGAACCGCTATGCAGTTGGTTTCTAGAAAAAAGTATGAATTTATAACATAATTTAACACAAATTAATCCCTAAACTTACTTCAAAAGACTCTGGTGAATCTTTTACATACTTTCGCCCCATCGGAACATCGGGTTGTTTTGCCTACGTTTGATTTGATTTGATAAAAAAAAAACTTTTTACTTACCTGTGCTATTGTTTATTTAATTTTTTACTTTTGCTTTATGATTTCCTCAGAATTGCCATATAATTTCGTTAGCGTTGTCAGATCAATGTGAAGAGTATAAGAAATCGAAAATAAGTATATAAGTATAAGAGTATAAAAATTCGAAAAACTGATGCAATATCAGTTTGATATTGATTTTTGATCAACCAAAGGAACATCATATTAGCGATGAGAAAAAAATGATTTAATAAAAAAATCAAAATTTTTGAGTTTTATAGATATAAAAAAATTTGTCAAAATGTAGTCGGAATATAAATCTATTTAAGGCAACGCATTCGAAGTGGCTTTCGTCGAATATGATATTCATAGTGAATTCTAGAGATGCTATAAGTCATTCAATGAATCGGGGGGGGCGCTCCCGCATGGTATATGTCAACGCAGTACCATGACTGGAGAGGAATTTGGCATCTGATCTAGCAGATAGCCAAGATCATAACACAACTCTTCTTGTGCATGCTGCCAGAGTTTCAGCGAAAAATTCGAATGAAAAAGAAACTGCACTTACCTATGTTTAGTAGTAGTACTTTGCTTACTTGGAATGAGCCAAATGAAGTAAGAATTTTTTTTTTTTTTGTTTTAAATTTATGGTATTTATTGAATCTCCTATATTTGTTTATATATGAATATTGACTAACAATAAGGTTTCAACTGTTAAAACCTAATAGACGTGTGTCCTTCCTGTTAGGAAAAAGAAGGGGTTCACTTAGCACTACGAGCCTCTAAATAAGCAAAAGGGCTGCAAGATCATTGCGATTCAGACAAGATGAGTTGTTTGTATGGATAAGGACTCTGGCTAGAAGATTAACGTGTCGAACTAGTTTGTCCATGTAAATACCTTTACGCTTGGAAAATTCTTCTTTTACTGGTGGTACTTCCAGGTCTTCTTCCTGATATACCATGGTGTTCCCGTGAGTGTTCTAAGTATTTGGATTGTGCTCTTTCTATAACTTCAATGTAACTCGCACTCGGGATACCCCTCAATTCAGAACCATAATTTCAAATTGTTTTAATAACAGAGTTATACAGCATCACCTTGTACTCAAGTCTCAGTCCAGATTTAGAATTAATTAGCCAGTGAAGACTTTGAGCCCTTAGTACATCATATACGTTTTCTTAGCTTCTATATGCTTCCGCCAGGTCAGCCGTCTGTCCAGATGAATGCCAAGATAAGTTACCACTTGAGTTTAAGGAATTGTAGCACCATTTAACGTTACTGGAGAACAAGTCCGCCGGTTTAATGTAAATGTAATGTGCTTACATTTCCCCTCATTGACTTTAATTCTCCAGTTGGATAACCACTTTTGAAGGCTTTTAAGATGAGCATCCAAGCCTGCAGAAGCTTTAACTGGGATTATTCTATTTGTTTGTAAATGGTGAATGAGTTTGGCTTTAAGAACCATCTCAAATAGCTCAGAAAGATACGGAACTAGACTTATAGGACTGTATGAAGAAAGATATGTCCTATCTTTCCCGAGCTTTCGAACCATTATGATAACCGATTTCTTCCATCGCTTTGGAAAGTATACAATTCGAAGGATAGCATTGAAAAGACACGAGAGCAATACTATTGCTGTGTTTGGAAGTTCAGTTATCACTGTTGGCACGATACCATCAAAACCAACAGATTTTTTGCGATTTAGTTGAGTCCTCATAATAGATTCAATTTTCTTTGAGCTTGTTTTTGATGGATACATATTTACAGAATTTGTGATTGTCTGGGGAGGAAACACAAATTTGTTAGTATTGTACGTAGATTAGGTTGAAGCACATGCTCCAGATGGTTGGCATATCAGACCGTGCCCAACTTCCGGTTCTGTCTCTAATAGGTGAATCCAGTACCACAGGAGTTTTTAGCGATTTTTGCGCTTTCCAAAGTGAAAATCTAGTGTTTGTGGGTGATAGGTTATAGATATAGCGCCTTTGTGACTCGAGTTGGTTCAATGTTCTTAAGATGCGATATTTTATGTTGACCAAGCATAAGTGACGGAAGCGAAGGCGACGCTAACATTGCTTATGCTTGTGCAATCTTTATTTCTTTTCTTCTTTTATTTATTTAAAGTTTCATATTTCATTTATTTTATGGATTGCAACTTTGTTGAAGTTGGTATATTTCTTAATTGTTTATTTTCTTTAGGTTTCTTGTTGGAAATATTTCTGAACGATTACACTGACTTCGTCTGTGCCAGTGTAATGGTTCAGGGTCAAGTGGAGACCCTTAACTTCTCCCCCCTGTGTTGAAGGTTATTCTGGATACTTTTGTTTTCAGATTCACCTGTATTTGTATATAATTTTCTTTTTCGTAAATAATAATATAACTACTGCCAGTATTATTACAATTATCTCTGACGAGTTTGATTTTATGGTTCTTATTTTTAACTCTTTGATTTCTAGTATGTTTTCTAAGTGGGAAATTGCTAAATCTCTAAATGACAATTTGTTTGTGAAATTATAATGGCCTTCATTCTCATTTATTATGAAGATTTCTTTCTTGCTAGAAAATGTATTATGATTTATCGGTATTGTACAATTATTTATTTGTATTCAATTTTTGCTTATTTCTATATTGTTACAATTTTGTTTTATTAATAACTAGCAGCTCGCCGCGGCTTCGCACGGTTGGAGTACCTATATTCTATCAATCTATCTTCTATCTACACATCGCCCATGCAGTCTGCGTTCACCTAATTTAAAAAAAAAAAAGAGAAAACGCTATGTTAATATGTAATTCATATAATTTTTTTTTTTGCATGTATTGGGTTGGTGGATAAGTAACTTCCGAAAATGAGAATTATGTTTCAACAATTTTTTTCATTGTTATTGATAACCTTTTGCCATCTTTCGGGTAAAACCATAATCCCGTCTTTCTAGAAATTCTGGGATTTCTGATCAAAAAACTGGCGCAATACCGTTTTGCAGTCGCTTGGGGAATTTATTATTACGCCATCAAGATAACTCTGCATGGACGGGAATAAATGGTATTCAGATGGTGCTAGGTCCGGACTATATGGTGGGTGCATTAACTTTTCCCAGCCGAGTTTCCTCAATGTTTGCTAAATCAAAGATGTGTGTGGCCTAGCGTTGTAGTGGTGGAAGACTATGCCTTTTCTGTTTACCAATTGTGGCCGTTTTTTCTTCAAAGCTGCATTTAGTCTTGTTAGTTGTTGATAATAGAGTTCTGAATTTATCGTTTGCCCAGGTGGGAGGAACTCATAGTGCACTGGACCTTTGCAATCCCACCAAATGCACAGAAACATCTTCCTCATAGTTAGCGCCGGCTTTGCAATGGGTTGGGCTGGCTCACCTTGTTTAGACCATGACCTTTTTCTCACATTATGTCGTATGATACCCATTTTTCATCGCTAGTTATCAATTTGGATAGAAAAGGTTGCAAATCATCCCGTTTCAGTAACATTTCGCAAATTGAAATGCGATCAATAAAATTTTTTTCTGTCAAATTGTGTGGTACCCAAACATCCAGCCTTTTTGTATAGCCCTCCTTTTTTAAATGGTCTAATGGTATGGTGGATACCAGTATCCTTAGCGATGTCACGAGTACTTATGTGTCGGTCATAAAGGTCATAAAGGTGTCCTCTCCATGATGTGCACAAATTTTTTTATGAGCTTTCGCTGCGGAATAACAAGTTTCATTGAAATACAATATATTGTATTAAATTTTCTCTGTTTCGGCACTAATTTCCTTTACGCAAAAACAGCAGATTTAATAATCACTTGTTCATTGTTTTAGTAGCATGGCTTTACCAAGGTTGCCACCTTTTCATTGTTGTATAGCATTCCCAGATCGGATTAATACTTACAGAGATGTCGCTATTTATATCTAGCAATTCAAATTTTCGAAACTTATTTTTCCACCAATTTTGTTCTTTACATTCTCAAGTATGAAAACTATAATCAAAAATCTAGATTTTAACGTTCATTTTTCAAATAACGGGATCTAAATGCAGGAACTAGTAAATATAGGCCCAAAAAATTATGCGTACAGTTTTAAAAAAAGTTATAAAACATTAGAAACAATAGAGGAAAGTTAAATTTAATTCTTTTTTGGATAGCCACGTTGTTTCAAAACCTTTTAAAGAGCCCTGTGGCACATTTTATTTAAAAGTATTAACAATATTTAAATATAAAAACCAAAGGAAAAAAATTAGTGTTTCTGAGAGAAAAATAATTATTGATATGGAAAGATGGGAAAAGTCTTAGAAAAAATGGACAATCTATTAAAACAACGTATTTCTCTGTCCAGCGCATGGTAAACAATTTCAAAGAAACCGGAATTTTAACGTGTAAGCCGCGGACAGCGCGTCCAAAAAAAACTATCAGTCCGGGAAGAACGCACAATAATGGATATGGCAAAGGTTAACACTCGAATTACCTAAACAAAAATTCTTGAAATGTTTAAAAAAAAATTTGTGCCGGAACTGCAAGAAAAATTTTACGTAAAGAAGGATATCATGGCAGAGTCCTTCGAAGAAAACCGTACATTTCACTTGTGAACAGACGAAAGCACTTTGAGTTTGCTTATAATTATATATAATAAGAATCCAGATCCGAAGCATACTACGGAGATCGTTAGACTCTGGCTATGGTATAATGCTACAAAACTGCTTAAAACGCCCCCCAATCGCCCGATCTCAAACCTATTGAGCATCTTTGAAGTCTGTTAGAGAAGAGAATTCGTCAGCATGAAATAACTTTTTTAAAACTAATGTAGACTTTTTGGTGCCTATATTTACTATTTCCTATAATTAGATCCCGTTATTTCAAAAATGAACGGTAAAATCTAGATTTTTGTTTTTAATTTTCATGTAATGAACAAATACATACAGAACACTCCTAAAATCAAAAGGAAAGTCATTTGGCATTAGTGGTATTCTTAGAATAAGCACATCCTCGCCTTTGAACTTTCCTATGATTATTGTAGTTTCAATCAAATTTTGCATAATTTTTTTAACAACGAGTCTTGTTCCGTTGCACAATTTCGGCTGATTTAGATTTCGTAGCATGATTATCACCGAGCCCACCCGAGTTGTAAATTGTGTGGCGGTAATCCTAGCAAATCCAATGAATTTAGGAATTCAGTTGGATAAATCACAACTTCATTTGGATCGGTAATAGAATCGATCGACTTAAATGAATGCATTTGTCCATCAATTTGACTTATCTACATCCTTATTTTTTGCTGCTAAAATGGCTCGTTTGCTCAACCAACCGTGGTTTTTGTAATTAGCGGCAATATTTGGGAACACCTTTGAAATTAAATCTTCTTTTGACGTTGTCAATTGACAAGGATTTTGTGGAAAGTAATGAGACCAGTAGAAGTGTCCACAAGAATTTTTCCATTTCCAATGTCTAACAATGCCCTTGTAAAGCAACTCGCATATTCGTTGTTAACTTGATATTTTTCACATATGTATCTCCATAAATTTAATGTTTTCAAGAAAGCATTTATTTCATCAGTTGCAGTTGATCTGGGAATGACCGACAGCGTTTGGCGGAAATCTCAATTAGTATAGTGTGCGCTAGATAAAAAAAATGTTAAAAATTTGGTAAAAAAGTGCGGTGTATCTTGACAACAGCGGCACCTACATGGTCCAACTGAAGCATAAACCACCTTGGTGACCCCATAAGTACAAAAAAAAAATATTAAAATTGGTTCAGCCGTTTTCAATTGATGTTCGATATTCATTTGAATTTATAAAGATTACGTTATACTTTTTAAGTAACTTCTAACAGCACTCAAATTTTCTTGACAATACTTTGTATACTCTTCACGCGTGTCCGTCTGTATGTATGAAACTAGTACCTCAATTTTTGAATCGTAGAATTTTTATGATTAATTTTTCGTCATCGCAATCACTAAATATGACATTCACAATGAACACCAATTTAGCAAAAAAAGTCAGTTATTACTTGTGCTGAATGTGCCAAATGGAAGGCAAAAAAATGTTGAGAAGCATCCAGCGACTATTGCTTACATAATAGCCTTCAATTTTCTGTGCTGAGCTGATTTTATTCAGTTGCTTGCTATCCTCGTGATCGTCATCGCCCCAATTCCCTCTTATCGTCTAGTGTCCTCCATTCCAGAATCCTTTTGTTCCACCAATTACTTAGGTCTGCAATAAAAATTGCTTTTGGAGTATTTTCATATAAAACGTTATTCGTTTTGACGTAGAATAGAACAACATTATTATAATCATGTTTTAAAAGTGAATAAATCTCAAAAACGACATTCGCACATTCTATCATTGCGGTAGTTGAATACGTGTAGGATACATTGTATACCGACAGAAGATATGAAAAAAAAGGTACGTACAAAGTGAAAACGAAAACTCGGTCTTATAGTTTTCAATATTTCTTTCTATAAAGAGTTTTGCCATGTAGATGAGTTTCTCTCCACATTCTAAGCTCATATTAAATAATCTAGTAGGATGTTGTAAAGCATTTCTCCACCAATTATTAAAGCTTTTCGAATAATTTCCATTTTGCGTTGCAATATCATATCTCATAAACCGCAATAGCCAGAGAGTTGAAATTTTCACAGAATGTGTAGTTCTATTCGGGCATCAGCAACAAATACTAAAACTAAAATATTGTCCAAAATTAAAAAGGGGTCACCATACAAGAAACATTTTGGTTTGGATGGCAGCTATACGATCTAGTAATCCCACGAACTTTAAATTTGGATGGTTGGTGGCTTTACATCAGCAACTTATACTTCAGTTTGATCGAATCACTAGAGAGGGTACCTCCCATACAAACAAACCCCCATTAAAATTCAGGTTCTTATTCGATTTTTTTTTTGTTTTTTGGACTTTTGAACTGAAATTTAGACACTATAAGTTTCTGATATAGGCAGGGTACATTAGCTGGAATCAGATCACTAGGGGGAGTCCCTCCATACAAAACCCAATCTGGTACGGAACCCTGCGTGTATTAGTCTGACTCGCACTTGACCCATTATTCTTATTTACGCCAAAAACATTTCGCCCATGGAGCATTGTCATCTGAAGTCGACCGTTTGTTTCCCTCATTTCAACAAAAACTTCTGACAAACAAATGGTTGTGTATCACTCAGATTTGATCATTTTACGTTCCACGGTTGCGATATGTCTCGTTATTCCCAAGAAGCAGGCCACCATTTGCTTCGAAATAATTCGTGCGCGAACTACTCTCGTTGGACTCTCATCCTCCTAGAACAATCGTACGGACGATTGCTGTGTACTTTATTCGTCACCTGATACAATCTTAAATCTCCTTTGAAGCAGAACAATCCTATTTTTTAAGCATTTCTTTGCTCCAATCGATGAGAACATTTTTTTGAGCAATTGTCAAATTATGCGGAATCCAACGCGAAACTAGCTTTCTCACACATAAGTGTTGATGCAATATTGTATGTATTGCAGTAAAATGAATGCCCACAGTTACCTCAGTCTCACATGCATCTTCCATAGGCATCGGTGTTTTTCAACGGTTTTTGGTCCCTTTACGAAATTCGTTCTAGCAGATCCACACGGTAGTCTTATGTGGTGCTTCATCACCAAAAGCCGAATGAAATCTTTCCGCTCTACTGCTTCTTAGTCCACTTCGAAATTATCGCATGAATGTTCACGATTTAAATCCTTTTCAGGGTTTGACCAAAGGGTACCCTATTGCCAGGACTACAGCTTCTTATATATTTGTCATGAAGTTTGTACACGAGACAAAAATATATATATTCTTGATCAGCTCGTAACTTGATTAACCCATGTCCGTCTGTATGTATGTCCCTCAGGTTTTGAGCTAGAGAGCTGAAATTTTACTTCTTTTTACCATACGCATTTGCATTTTGATCGGACCGACTAGGACGGGTACCTCCCATATTTGAATACTACAATGGAACATTTACCCCTGAAGAGTATTTCATCTTCGGAGCAGACCTTTTTTTTGTTGTTTCTTGGATTTTAAGTTAACAAAATGTAAACAAATGGCGTCGAAAACCAGAAGACCTGTTCATACGCTAGATTTTTTGCCGATTCTACTTTGAAATAGCTAACTACCATTCATACGATGAGTTTGGATTTAATATTTTCACTTTCATCCTTATTTGTGTTTCTTTCTATTTGCAGTCGCGAACAAATTTTTTGACATTCTGACATTCTTCTTCTTCTGCAAAGCAAATCAGTCCACCCTCACTGTTCGAAACCAAGCGTAACAAAACAACGATATGGGAATAAAACAGAAACGATAATTTAACATGCAATATTTCAGGTGCATCGTGAAATCTACCCCATAAGCCTCGTGTTTCCTTGTAACAAACCCGTAACTGAGAGGGGTATCCAATTCATCGTATGAAAGGGCACTTAGAGAACCTAAACGACAAGCATCAGGATTGAAACGTCAGACTAAACTCACGATAGCGTTGCCAGATTGCAAAATAACCCCTCGTGTGATGTTCACTGAGAGAGTGTGTGTTGTTGATTGCATTTTTCCCCTCTCATTATTATTGTATTTGAGTACGCAGATATTGCCAAAAACCATTAACAACATAGACAAAATGAATGCTGTAAGTGAAAATGTTGAGATAGCATAATTAGCATTTACTGTCATTACAATATTGTTGCTGCTCACTTGTTTACTCAGCAAAGTTTCTTCAAATGTGATTTTAGCTTAAAGTTATTAAGAGCCTTCTACAAACTAAACATTGTTTACTTGCAATAAAAATATGGAAAATCTAATACACTTCTTATTATACTTGCAGTTAGTGTAAAGATTTTTTTAAAATACTATTTACGAGAAATATACTGAAAAACTTCAAAAAAACTTGTCCAAATAGCTTAGTCCATAAACGAGACTTTTTCAACAGTTTTTTGTTTTCAATAATCATCTTTCTTCGCCATACAAAGTTTTGCATGATCAATTGTCAATGAATTTTAAGCCGTTCTATAGGATTGTCCGCGGTCGACGCCTTGTGTCTATCGGCATAGCGTTTCCTTGTGTCAAATGTTGTTGTCCGAAGATTAAAGAGCAAGATGCCAAATCAGGATAACAAGGTGAGTGGGTAACGGTTAAAATGTAATTTTTCTCAAAAAATCAGTGAAAAGTGTCGAACGAGCCCGCATATCGTGCCAAAGGAGCCATCTCCCATTTTCATATGCGTCTAGCGGCGAATACGTGACAATAAACGCTTCACTACACCAAGATAATACGGTGGATGAATTCATTCGGCACTTTGAAGCTTTATTTCGGGATCATATTAAGAACACTACGTCTCGCTACCAGTAACAATGTTGTACTTGATGTTTGAGTCTTTTTTGGACTCTTTAATCTAGCAATTTTTGGTCATCAGTCAATTTGTGTGGAACAAAGAAGAAATTCCATTGCCATGTATCGCAACGAAAATTTTGACTAATTTTTTTTATAAATTAACGCACAATTTCAATGTTACTTGGTGTCATCACGATACTTTTCTGACCAGGATGTTCCACGTGCTTGATGCCCTCACGACCTTCTTTGAATCTTTTAAACCACTCATGGACTCTGGCACTGGATGAACAATTCTCACAATACACTTATTTCATTAATGTGGGATCTGGCAGGCAAACCTGAAGTGGATTGTGTTACTTATGTGCAAATCTGTACTCAGTGAGTTCGAGTAACTGGTGATCGCTCTTGACGATTTAGTCGCTCAAGCACGCTCATAGTGGGTAGACGTTTATAAGTAAACAGAAGTTAATTAAGAAACAAAGAAATACATATTGTAATAACCTAGACATTAAAGTATTTACATCTAAGAAATAAACAAATATTGAAATAACCCTAGACACCGAACTACATTAATTCAAACGACAAAAAAAGTTAAAGTAGTTTTTCCAATTTTAAAACTTAATATTCCTCGATTATTCATTTTTCGACCATGCATACACACACTGTCTTTTGCAATAACTCGGCTTCTAATTCCTGGCCATGAATTTTTGCGATTGACGTTTTCCATTTTTAATATAATTAAAATATTACTAACCAATAATTCTGATTAGTTATGATATGAAGGCAGGCTGTCGATGCTGACTTGGTTTTGCGCCCCTTTGCTGCGCATTGCTGGTAACAGTCGATGTTTTGGCTAAATTCTCTTGTGGTACCATAAACAAGCATTGCTGAGTTTCCGGTTAAAACGACTTGTACGTTAATTGGTGGGTAGACATTATATTCATTTGTTCGTCGTCAGATAGCAGCTTTAACTGAACAATTAAGCCATTCACATATGGCTGATCATGGTCATCAGTCCGGTGAACGTGCACGGACTGTTGTGCTGGGACTCAAAATCATGAAATACAATCAGCTGTGCGACAGACTGGTCCGCTTCAGGCCAACGAGTGTATCGTTCGATCATCGTCAACAGTCCCTCACATAATGGAAAAGGACACGATGACTATGTGTGAAAACGTTCATCAGGCTTCGTATACAGTCGCACGATGTGTTTATTTTGATACGTTGACAAGCGAAAATGTTGATGTATCTCCTAATTCCTGCATCTATCAATCAATAGATTCGTCGTTACACGCTGCCTGTGCGATGGGTGGTGCATCATGGCCAGATATCGAACGTGTTTCGGGATAAAAGGGCGTGGCTGTACCGCTAATTGGAGTAAATCGCTTCCAGGCATCGGAAAGTCGAGAATAAGCAAATTCTGTTGAGTTGCATCTTTGTCCAAAAGCTCATCGTTACCGCGTTGAGCAGGAGCCATCTCTATATAATCATTCGTGCATAAATCTGAAATTTTGAGCCGTAATATTGGCTTTCCTGGAAATTTGGCGAATGTCAGTTGCGCACTGCGAGATGCTTTATCAAGCATTTGGTGATATGCGTAAGCGGACGATTATCGTTAACGTACATTCGACCTTCTACCATGAAACGAAATACTATGTACTCTGAGCATTAACTCATGAGACGTATGTATTGTAGTTATGCTAACGTAAGGTCTAGTACTGCACCGACAGCTGTGTCTGATGCATCGGTATGTTACGAATTGGGTCCCGTTAGGAGGAATGTACTCTTCTTAGTTAATTCAAATCAGCTTCTGTATTCCATTTAACGGGAATGCAATCGTTTTTATTGTTGCCAGGGATCATTTGTTAAAGAGTAATAGTACGATAAAAGTTAGTCATGCAGAAACTTTTAAGATCTGTAACTACTAAAGGTTTGGGAAATTTTTTTTTATGACATCCTGTCTCGAGCAATGCACAGTGGTCGGAATTGTATGGAGTCAGCCGCCAAAAATATTTCCAGTGGAGATAACAAGCTAAAACTTTGGATATGTCTTTATAGCAATGAGGGAACTATTTAATGATAAAATATGCGTAGTTTGACCGCTCTACACCCATCCCACCTCAATCCATCACCCATTTCAATAAGGAAAATAATAGCGGCCTTCACTCAAACGTTTAAATATATTTTTTTATACACAATTGAGTGAACGAAGGGTTTGCAGTGTGAATCAGCTGTTTTCGTACAATGTAAATAAATAATTTAAAATGCCAAAAACAAACAAAAATTTTTTTTTATTGGAAATAGAGTTATTGTCATAAATAATTTAATACACGAAAAGCTTTATATCGAGCATACGTATATTGGCGAAGGTCATTTTTGTGTTGCACATTTGTTCGTCGACACAACTTATTTTGGCACGGAGTCAAACCTTTGAAGACGGCCTACAAACTTACGTATGAGATATAGTTTTGGGTATTCCCAAATATCGGCAACTGTAGCGGCTGACATAGAAATGTGAGAGGATGGCAAATAATTTCCGCAATTGGTTCAGTTGACTTTTGATCGCGAGTGGGTTTTGGCTTACGCAAAAAGCCAGAAGAGCAAAAAAATCATTCAAATTAACTATATTAAAATGTTAGCTACTGTAGGCAATTTCCGAGATGCTGATCAAATAAGAAAGTTTTCAAAAGCTGCTACCCCGCTGCAAACACAACGTAAGCAGAAGTCCATTGTTGGTTAAAATGGAAGCTTTTAGTTTGGATTGAAAATCAAAATCAAAGAAAAGTGCCTTTGAGCAAAATGATTGTTCAAAAGCATTAAGCATTTTTAATGATTTACGAAAAGAAACTCCATCGTCAAGCAGTGGACATTCCGAAAAATTTGAAGCAAGTCAAGGTTGGTTCGAACGTTTTAAAACTCGGGCAAATTTCATAATGTCAGAATCGGCTAGCGCTGATAATCCAGCCGGAAAAGTTTCAACTTAAATTGAACGTAATTAAGGGGGATATTCTCGTAAGCAGGTCCTGAATATCGATAAAACTGGGTTGTATTGGAAGCGGTTACCCAAAAAAACATACATTTCCAAGGCCGAAAAATCTGCTCCTGGGGGTATAAAGCCAGAAAAGATCGACTCACACTTCTTCTAGGAGGAAACGCAGAAGGAGATTTAAAATTCAAGCCTTTTCTTCTTTACGAATCCAAGAATTCAAGAGCCCTTAAAAATGTGAATAAAGTTGATCTTCCAGATCACTGGTGCTAATAAAAAGCATGGATGGCTGCCACAGATTGGATTGGTAATTGCCTGCAACTAAAAGCTTATTGTTGAAAACATTGACTTCAAATCCTATCGTTGGAAAGAGCATCCAATATATTCAGATGATATTTCCTAAAATTGTTTTTATGCCTCCAAACACCGCCTCATCTACAGCCGATGGATCAAGGTGTGATATACTTTTTCTAGCTACGGCAAACGTTTTCTCAACTTTAGAAGCAATGATAAGAAGATAAATTATCCATACCGAAGCATTACAATATCAAGATGGCTGTCGAAAATATTGGGAAGGAAGTTAAAGCGACTTGCATGAAAGGAACTGGGAAATTTGGCCAGACTGCGTGCTTGAAAACAATGTTGATTAACGATGTACCAACTGTTCGCGAAGAATTCTACATTAGCTATGGAAAAAAATGTTGAAGGAATGAGGGGACGATATCGACGAACTGTTAAGGTCACACGAAAAAGAGCTCACAAACGAACTTTTGTTAACTTTTGATTGAGTTAGAAGATGAAACTGATCTGACTGATACGCAAACAGCCAGATGACTGCGCCAAATTGCAAAAGCAATGGGACTGGTAGGGGGCAATGTTACGAACAATGATCATGAAAATCGCAGGGAAGGCAACTCAATCTCTTGCTGACGCTGTACAGTGCTACATTTGTTGGAGAAAAAAGAGTTTATTCAAAAAGAACTCGTTTTAAAAGAAAATGTAACTCAATTTCAATTTTATTCCTTTTCTTGAGATTCAGCTTTTGAAGATAAAGTTAAATACTTAATCATCTACATACGTATATGAAATAAAAAAAAGTTACACATTTCTTCTTCAAAAATTCCATTTTTCTTTACTCTGGAACGAATTAAAAATATTTTGCAGTAAGTATATGGAAAAATGTATTTCGATTTGAGTCGTTTCGGTTTGCGTCGCCTCTCACCGGTCCCCATTAACGACGCAAACCGATGCTCTGGTGTATTAATAAGTGTTATAATTAATAAAAATACAATTAAAACCAGAGATTACCAATTTTAAGTTCTTATTCCCTATCCCTATTAAAGTGTACGATAAAAAGTACTCATTCTTTAAAGAGCTTTAACAAAAAAAAGTTTTTTTTTAAACCCTGGTGATTTAGCTAGGATTTCTTATTTGTACTTAATACATAATAAACCACTGAATAATGGAAAAATATATCTTTTGATTTCGTTCCTTTTTTTAAGTTCAATAGTTGTATCTTGGTTTTAAAATTCTTGTCCCTATTCAAGTGCATGGCAGTGTATTTTGATGTGTTTGTTAGCAACAGGCAAAATGTATTAAACTTATATAAAAGCTTTTACTTTTTCCGTTAATTCGCAAAATATGATAAGTGCCTTGAGGCACTATTAAGTCTTAAAGGGTTAACTAAACAAACAGTTATCAAAATATTTATTTAGAGTTCACCCAAGCAAAAAATTTTAAATATATGTATAGACTACTTAAAAGACAATTAAATTATTAGGATAATATAATTATAACTAGCGTTAACCGGCGTGCGTTGCTACACCCCCTATGCGTTAATTGGGTGTTTCTTGTAAAAAGCTTGGTTGTAAAATGTGTAATTAATAATTTACAATATATTTTAATATTCTATTATAACCTAAGCAACTTTAAGAATCATTTGTTCTTTTAAAAAAATCGGTTCAGTATATTTTGCACCAAATAAAAAAAAAAATTTTAAAATAACATAAAACTATCTATATTTGGACAGCAGCGCTACCTACCGGATCCAAATGTAGCAAAGAACCTGACTGTAACTCCATGAGTACAACAAAAAAAAAATCATCAAAATTGGTCCAGCCGTTCTCGAGTTTTGTGGGGTCATACTACTTTTTGAGGTCATTTTTATATACAGTGGTGGAAAAAATAATACAAACAAGTAAAACCGACCCGCCTTTTTTCCGCATTACTTCTATACATCTACGACTAATAGAATTCACTAGATTCTCGCATGTTTCCGGTGGTATCGAACCCATTGCTTTTTTTTCTTGCTTTGAAGTTACTGAGACGTTTCTTTAAGACTCCCCATAGATGCTCTATGGGGTTAAGGTCGGGTGATTGGGATGGCCACTCCATTACCGTTACTTGATTGTCGCTAAACCATTTCTCTACAAGCTTTGACGAATGCTTGGGGTCGTTGTCCTGCATGAATTCCCATTTTAGAGGCATTTCCTCTTCAGCGAATGGGAGCATCGTTGTCCTTAAAATGTTGCATAATCTGGTGCACACATTTTACCATCTATCAAATGTATCGGACCCACACCGGTTGAAGAAAAACAGTCCCATAACATTATGGACCCTCCGCCATGTTTAAAGGTTTTTTTGGTGTACTTTGGGTCATATGCCGACTTTGCAGGACGTGGTACGTATACTTTTCCATCGGATCCTATTAAATTAATTTTAGTTTCGTACGATCACAGGACATTTTTCCAATTAGGGCGGTCAATATGTCGAGCCTAGTCTCCGTTTACGGTTCTGTGCATACTAGGGTACCTTGTACTTCTAGTCTGTTTTAATAGTTCTATTGTCCCCTCCCGAAGTTTTGAAAGGGCTTTTTTTGCGTAGCGCACCAACAGTTTGTTTGTTTGCGATCAGTGGTTTTCGCTTTCTTCCCTGGTCTGAATCTGCTTTTCAGCAGAATTGCAGTAAAAACCTTTTTCTTGGAGCACTTCATCATCTTGCGTTCTTCCATTGTTTTACCTTTTTCACGAAAGTTCGTTTTTGCTCCGTTTCAGTTGAATGGTTCCCACGCCCCATTGAAGAATTTTAAAAAATTGTAAGAGTAACCGCTAGTAAGTAATTAATTTTTGTTTTTTAAACTTATCTACAAATAAAACTCACTAATAGAATTGATTTAAAATTTTACTACGTTTAAAATGCAAAAACCAAACTTGTTTTATTTTTTTTCCAAGACAAACACGTGCTTTCATCACTTAAACAGAAGTAAAACGAAAATGAATTGAAAAAGAAACAAAAACAGATAACGGCAAGTTTTACTAACAGCTGCCTTACAGTAATAAACGTCAACTGAGAATGTTTGAATATAAACAAAAAAAAGCAATTTAAAAAAAATTTTTTTTTGTTTCTATTATTTTTTCCACCACTGTATATAGATGATCACCCGTAAGAAGAGAGTGAAGTGGCTCAGGTGGAGGGAGAATTTCTTCTAATTTGAATTTTCCTTGTAAGCAACACAGCCCTTTCGATTCGTCCTTGAATTTCAATGCCAAGCTATGTTCACACACCACTGACATAGTACCTATTGATACTATACGATCGCCCTTGTAAGAAATCGAAGGATCGTAATTCATGGCAGAATTTTCTTTATTTACATGAATTAGTAACTCGTGCTGATGATTCTCTAAGCTCTATATCTATCCCGAGCCTGACTGAGGCGAGCCTCACCTTCCGTTGACGATTCTTCATCTCTTGCTGAACGTAGTCTTTTGGCATTCACTATACTACGACCTATGTTCGAACGACGACGTCTTCCAGACATGACTTTATAATTTCTTGATAGTAATAATCAGACTTAATTAAAAAAAATCTAAAATTACATTTGAAGAAACTTTGCTGTGTAAATAATGAGAAGCTGGAATATTGTAGTGACAGTAAATGCTTTTTCCATGAATTATAACACTATGCCAACTACATTAATTTTAAAGATAGGCATATAGGTATATGTATAGTGAAAATAACAGTATTTTTCCACTATTTAATTGTTATTATAAATATAAACCTTCCTCTTCAATCACTCTATCTATTGAAAAAAAACCGCATCAAAATACGTTGCGTAGTTTTAAAGATTTAAGCGAATATAGGAAAAAAGCGACTTTGTTTTATAATATGTATAGATAGATGTACAATTATTGTTATTGTTGTCCAAACCAAATTTCAGCTCGATAGCTTAAACACTGAAAGCATGGCATGCTTATACCCGGACGAATGGATGTGATTAATCCAAAAGTATTCAGTTAAAAAGTAAATTAATCAGTTAATTGGTTGCAAGTTAAATTAACCGATTAATCCCTAATTTGGTTTCGATTTTGAAAGATTCTATATATTCTACGCTTCTCCCCTTAATAGTCGTTTCAAAAGCTAGTCCACATAAATTGCGACCAAATTGAAGAAAAATACTCCATATATAAAAATCGGTTGTTTTCTTCAAACTTACTCAATGTTACCATAACGACATAAAATGTGGCGCACCCAGCAGGAAAAAAGATATGTAGACGAATCGATAGTAAAGTAGCTTCTACCGCTTTTTCCGTCAAGAGCTTGACAACTTTCTTTTTAAATAAAACGCAAACCATTTAAGATATTTCGAAAATTTTATTATTGGCTTGAAGTACGATCAAAATATTTATGTATGGAATTCGACTTCGCTCATATATCCACCACGGTCACGTTTGCAGCGGTTGATTCCTTAAACCCAATTTTCCATGACTCTGTTACACATTTCTACGGAAACGGCCTCTCGTTCAATATTGGCTCTCATATCCTCTAACGACGCTGGCTTGTTGGCATAGAATGATTTAACGTATCCCCATCAAAAAATCTAAAGGTGTTAAATTACATGATCTAGGCGGCCAATTGACAGGGCCATTTCTCGATATAACGCGTTCACCGAATTTGGATTTACGTAACGTGACGATCATTTTCATCAACAAAAAAAAACAAAAACGGCTCAATGACACCAGCGGCATGAAAACCACACTATACAGTTATTTTTTGTGGGTGATGTGGTGTTTCTTGAGCACATGAGGGTATTCACCTGACCAATAATGCATATTTTGTTTTTTGACGAAGCCGTTGAAACAAAAATGCGCTTCATCACTGAGGATGATTTTGCGATGAAATTGGTCATCATCTTTCAACATTTCAAGAGCCCAATTCGAGAACTTACGTCGCTTCATATGATCGAGTGGCTTTAGTTCTTGAGTTAACTTGACCTTGTAAGGGTGTAGGCTAAGATCCTTTCGCAATAGACTGAGAGATGCCCAATTCTTGAGAACGCCGTGGAATTAACTGTTTTGGCGCCGGACGCTTGCACGGCAGCAATATTCTCGGCACTTCAACCAACTCGTAGTTTCACTGACACGGGAACATCTAGAACCACAATTTTATTTTTAGAAAGATTTAAAATTTGAAGATGACAAGTAGTATCTTGCAGGTTTGGAAATATTTCGACTTAAGCTTAATAATCTACATTGGTTGTTTCGACTTATCCTCATATTCCCATAGCTGGAATAGTTTCTTCAATCGACAAAAAACGTTTTCCATGGAGAAATTGTTTCAAGTTTCGGAAGAGGTAGTGGTCACTCGGGGCCAAAATGCTTTTTCATATGTAATCCTTCATGTAAAATATAGAGTACTAGTTAATCTGAAATGTTAACGCTTATACGACCACGTTTAAGCTCCAAAACCCATCAATGCACAGTTGGAAAAGAAGGAGCAGATTCATTTAAGACTTCTACCATTTTTTTTATGAATTTCTTTTGCTGTTCACACAGTACAGTAGCTGCATCAGGACCCTTGAACCAGAAGCAGAGTGTCTTTTACACAGGCCTTTCTGCAAAATACACAGCTGTTTTTTTGTTTTGGTTATACAAACAATCGGAACGTTGTGGCTAATTGTTAGAAATTTAAACTGAAAATGTGTGTAAAATATGTACATAATTTAGAACAATTTACAGTGTATGCAAATATTAAAATTTTAACAACAAATTCAAAATTGCTAAAATCATCATCAGCTGTATTATGTAAGGTCAGCCACTGTGTCGACCGATGGAGTCAGTGTCTAGTCGCGAAATCCATTTGAGGAAATAACTCAAGTGGCCTTAGTCAGCAAATGAATAACACATTGTGACAGCAACTTTATTTCTGAGCAATATTTAAACCCAGACGGTCATTGTCACGTATGTGTGCCAGACAAATTCTTAAGAATAATAATAATGTTAACGTAATTGTAACGGAGCCTCACTACTTCAATGTAAGCGTCTTCGAGGGTGAAAAGGATGAAAATTATAAAATAAAGTTCAGATTGCTTTTGTGCAATGTTATAAGCGGTCACGACGAACGATCTTATAACAAGCGCAGCCGACGGAACTAACGGGAAATACTTATAGCAATTAGCGCAAAGTAAAGACGGCTTATCTTTACGAGCTACGATCAAGTATTTAAAAAAAAAAAAGTAAGTGAATAAGTGAACGAAAAAAAACTGCTCATAAAAGTGACAATTAAAACAAAAAAATACAACAAAAGATACAAAAATAAATTAAATAAAATAAAGTAAAACCATAAAAATAATAGAAGCAACAACAATTAAGAGAAACTTTTTTTTTTTTTTGTAATGGTAACTACTGCATGTACATTACTAGAAAATTAATTTGGTACAGTTTTGTCAAACATTTTAAGATCACATGAGTACATGCAATTTACTTTTATTGCATTACTTGTACTAACAACCGTATAAGTAACCTATGTGTGTGTGCTAAGTGGAAAGATATATACAGAATAAAAAAAAAAAAAAGAAAAAGAAAATACAAAAACTACAATTAAAATCACTGCAAATAAAGAAGTAACAACAAAACCCAAAGAGAACATCAAAGAAGTCAACAAACAACAGAAGACGGCACCCTACTACAGAAGCAACGATGCAGTATATCAAATTTAATATAATACTGGTATTTATGTCATGGTGTACCAGCCAGGAGATAAACATCTTCCCAATTAACAACAATACCCCAACAGTGGAAATAAAACTGGGCCCTGCACGTACAATAACACACTATAAAAACCTAATCCACATCATCAACTTGGATAACCATACTAAGGAGGTAGTTACATAATATGCTTACGATATAACAATCTTACAAATAAAACTTGATCAAGTAACACATAAACTAAATACCTTACTACCAATAAAAAAACAGAAAAGAGGAACCGTAAAGGGCTTAGGAACAGTAATAAAAACGATAACAGGAAATATGGACAGTGACGATGCACAGGAAATTGCTGTCGAATTGAACGAAATTGATAACAGACAGAATAAACTTTTCAATGACTTCTCAAAATAACAATTGATAAATGACCAAATTTTTTCAAAATTTTCTTCTATTACGGAATATATTAACAACTAGCTGTGCCCGCGGCTTCGTACGCGTGGTATTCGAAATATGTTTGAAATACTTAAATACGCGAAAGAAGAAGAGAAAAAAAAAATCGGCAGAACACATTTTACTTTTTGGTACACGACTAACCCGCGACCCTCCCACTTCCCTTATCAACAAACTAAAATTGATCAAAATTGTTTGTGTGAGGCTACACATGAAACACAAACAAAGCAAAAGCACAAACAACGAAACACACTATCTCTTTCTTGTCCCACTTTAAATGAACATAAAATACGGAAACGAAGAGCGCAAAACGTGCGTTCTCAGCAACAACAACCATGGCATTAAAAACAAAAAAACGTACAAAACTTTTATGCTTGGTCTTGCAGTGGTTTTCAAAAAACTTAATACTTAAAAATATTATATTAAAAGTTAAAAACTGAAAAAAAATAAATATGCAACTCTTTTCATAAGCATTCATTTGTCATTAAAAAAAATAAAAATTACCAAAATCGGCTTAGTATAGTGTACGCTAGATAAAAAATTGTTAAAAGTTTTGTAAAAAAGTGCCTGTATCTCGACAACAGTGCCACCTATCGGGTCCAACTGAAGCATAAACCATTTACATGACACTATAAGTAACACAAAAAAAAAAAAAAAATCCTCAAAATTGGTCTAGTTGTTTAGGAGATCAGGTGGAGTCACAACACCTCGTACACTCGAATTTTATATACATTTAATTTACAAAACAAAATTTTGAAGAACATTAACAAAGTTACCGCTAATATGGATATACTAAATAATCATCTTAGTGATGTTATCGAGTGCATTATCTTAGTGAAAATAAAAGATATACCCAAATTAATAATTAGTAATTCCAAAATCATACAAAAAATCAAAACTATTTTAAAGACGAAGACATATCTGGAGATAAAATATATGAGATGCATATATCAAATCACAACAGTACAAATATAATATTTAATATTCTAATTCCAATACTATCTACTAACAGAATTCAACATTCTATTATAATACCCTTACCTATTAACAACACTTAATTGAAGCTACTAACTTTATATCGTATGATAATAACATTATTAACTATTATGAAAATAAATGTTTTATTGGTAACGAATTCATTTGTAAGAAACCAAAATTTCATGAAAAATTTAATGAATCAAATTGTTTAGGAAATATGTATAATGTGAAATATTAAACCAATTTGTCAATTCCAATAATAAAATAAATAAATAAATAAAATAATAAGTAAATTATTGAACCCCGAACCAAATTTCATTTTTTTATTCAATTATAACGTAACTGCTATACAAATTGTGTTAAAATATCACAATTATATGAAACGGCAGTAATTCATTTTGAAAACTGCACAATAAAAATTAATAATGAAATATTCGACACAGAAAATATTGTAATAAAAGAAAAAGTCAAAGTCAACATTTAGGTATAAACAAAAGAAAATTCAATTATAATTCCAAAATCAATTGACTTACGCCAAATGCATTTGGCAACAATGCGACAAAATAAATTATTTGATCACTATAAAATTAAGTCACTTATAAATAGCAAAATAATTTACTTACTTTAAGAGTATTAAGTCTTTGTTTTAATATCATTCAAAACTATAAATAAAAAAACGATTGTATACCTTCCATCCACACATATTGTTCCAATGACCACACTTGTTGGTATTCCCTTCATTGTGGCCATCGCTTCATTCTAAGAGTGGATAACATATTGTGTAATATGTAAACTCAGACGATCTTTGTCACATATGAGCCCTTGATTTTGAAAGTGGTACATATAAGTCAAAAATTTTAAAAAGCTAGTTTATTAGCTTTTTCCTAATAAAAATAATATAATTTGAAGAGATTAGCAGTATACCATGAAAATTAACTCGATAAATTGTGTTTATTTTTTGGTTGGAAAACAAAATACGGTTACTGTTTATTTTGATACTGGTATAAATCAGTCTGTTCACAAAGTTTGGATCATATATAATAACATATATATAATAAAAACAACAACATAAAAAAAATCGCAAATTAATTACAATCTTTTTTATTGTTTGTATTCAAAAAAATTCGAATTGCAAATAAATAAAATTATTTTGTCATGTCTAACAATATTGCAACTTTTTCCTTGGTCCTTGATTTTACTCAAAGTATCAACATATATGGATCAGATTTCTAAAAAATGCTCCATATAAGATGTTTTATAAAACTTCCTTGGATGACAATTCCGAATTCAAAGTATTAGACCTCTTACCTAAAAGAGGAAGACCTAGAATATACGAAAATATTGATTTGCTTCCATTATATACAACCATTAGACCAATAACAGAAGAAAAACGTAAAGATATGATGGATTTACTACCCTATATCCCACCAATTTTTCACAAACACTTTATTTCCCTAAATACTAATAAATAATTTACTTAGTTACAATGAAATGAGTTTGAATAAAATGTTAATTACTAATAAAAATGTTTCCTTGATGGTATAAGTCATTTATAAAGTCATGCAGTTAATTTTGAGAGTGGTATAAGTCATTTCAACCTTTCAAAACCACATTTCCTTTTAAAAATGGTTATAAATTTCACAATCATAATAAAAACTTGTTTGTTGGCATTGTAGAATAATCATATTCTATAATACAAAAATATTTTTTAATCCTTTAAAATGCAAGACTCTAAATATCTCGAAACAAGGAAAATATGACTTATACCACTTTCAAAATCAAGGGCTTATATTTGTACCAGAGATATTCTTAAGAATAATGAATAATATTGTTAATGTAAACAGAATTGTAACAGAGCCTCACATCTTAAATGTACGAGGGTCAATCAACAAGTACTTAGCCTCACCACCCGATGGCACTGCTATTACAAAAGAGTGTTACCATCGTGCAGTATAATTTTTTAATAGCCTACTGTCAAAGTTTCAGTCAATTCCCTTCATTAGTTTTGTTTTGATAGCGAGCGTGTCGATCAGTTTGACAAAAATGGAAAAAGAGCAATATCGTTCGGTGATTCGTCTCTGGTGTGTTTGGCGCTGTTAAGGCGCAATCCGGCGGAGTTCTCGCCTCGTTTCGTGACTGTCGACGAAACATGGATTCACTGGTACACACAATCAACTACAATCTCTATAATGTCAATACCTCCCATACTAGATATGGTTTTTTGGTGCATAAATCTCTTGAACACTCCTTTACTGTCAATGGTAACACAGATACCATTGAAATGGAGTTAATTTCTAAGATCAAATTTAAAATTATTTGTACATATTTTCCTCCTAATTCAAACTTCTCATTTAATGATCTACGCTGCTCTAATATTCCCACATTAGTCACTGGTGACTTTAATTCGTGGCATACTAGCTGGGGTTCTGTTAAAAATAACCGAAAAAGAATTCTAATTCATAAATTTATTACTAAATCCAACTTTATTCTTCTAAATGATGGTGCTTCGACCCATTTTAGTACGAATAATACACTAACTCATAACCTTTCTTTTTGCACTCCTGAACTATCCGTTCATACTAATTGAAATACTGATTCATCTCTATCCACTGGAGACCACTTCCCATTTATTATATCGCTCTTTTCCACTAATAATACGCAATCTCCTAATAAGGCTAAATATATCACTGAACGTGCAAATTGGGAACAATTTTACGCAAATAGCATCAAATTTCATTCCACTTTACCAACAAGTAATGATGTAAATAAAGAAGCAGCCAACTTAAAGAAAATCATTCTCTGTGCAGCTAACGCAACTATCCCACGCACATCAATCTCGATTATGAAACTTCTACAACAAGATATTAAACAGCCAGCTTCCACAACAGTATAAAACAAGTTCTGTTCTACATATTGCAAAGCCAAAATCCCCTTACAATTATATAGACCTATATCACTAAACCCGTGCTTAGCGAAAGTATTAGACAAGATAATAGCAAACCGACTTTGCTGGTTTGTAACAACATACAAACTACTTAACAGTCGGCAGTTTGGTTTCAGAAAAGGGAAATCTACAATCGACGCTCTATTATATGTAGACCATGCAATTGCTGATAGCATCTCCCTTAAAAAAACATGTCACTATACTTTCGCTAAACTTTGAAAAAGCTTTTGATAAAATTGGAATACATAGCATTGTGGAACAACTGTTAGAGTGGGGTATTGGCCCCAGAATTATTAAATATATTACATCATTCATATCAAACCGTAAAATTCCCACTCCACAATGGGATTCCCCAAGGGTCCCCACTCTCCGTCATCCTTTTTTTAATAGCATACAACAAATTGTGCTCAACGCTCAGTCTCCATAAAGAAATAGACTTCATAGCATACGCTGATGATTTT
>JBAMAW010000156.1:0-37458 GCA_037043295.1 Amiota minor | reverse complement strand
AATTATAATCTTAGTTTTATAATAAATAAATAAATAAATGTTGAGTGCGGATTTGTGGTCTACGTTTTCTTTGATTTTAATAGCTGTTAACTCCTGTTGTTTAATAAATACTGGGCACTTCTTATCGACTGGAGTGTGATTATTTTCAACTTCTGGATTATGTTTGCAGTTAATGCATGACTTAACCTTAGAGCAATTTTTTTTTTTACGTGTACCATTTCGTAACCAATCCTTAATTTTTCTGGTAAAGTGTGGGAAGCAAAGGTAATAATGATGAGTCCAGTTTCTGTTAAATAGTTGTCTTGTTTCTTTTTGATTTTGTAGATATCTGTAACTTTTTGTGTTTTCAGTTCCTCTTTTATTTCCATCTCTGGTATATTTCTAAGGTCGTTAGAGTATATAACACCCTTAGTATAATTGAGAGATTTGTGCTCTGTAGCAGTTACTGTGTATTCTCCAATTTTATTTAGTTTTAAAAGTTTTGTAGCTTGAGCGTCAGTTTTAGTTTTAACGAGGTGAGTACCTGCTCTCGTTTTTTTACAAATATCAACCTCACCTACGCACGTTTGGTCGATGACTTTTATTAGAAAAGGTGATGTATTTTCGAAACTTTTATTATCCGTTCTGCTTGTGACAATATATTTGCCTGCAGAGAAGCTTTTTTTGATCGTTGTTGTTGAAAACAACTTGTTCACGTCTGGCGATTTATTCATGTTGGGTGATGAGCTTAGTTCTGTAGCTGCTGCTGTTGTTAATTCTTTTTGTTTTGCTTGACAAAAACGGTAGTTAACGCTTTCTGTTTTTAAAACGGTGAATTACTTGGAAGCTTTAGTTTATAATAATTGTAGCCTGGCGCTTTTTGAAAACACAATCGATCGCAAAGAGATTCAGATTACAACTGAAAATTCAATATTATTTTTATTCAGTGCTTGTCACATTAAGTTAAAATCCATAGAAGAAAAATTTTTATTCCAATAGAAATAGTTTTAATACAGTATTTAGATATCGAAGCTGCCTTCACCAAGCCATGAACAGCCTTTGAGGTTTTTTTTAGAACGGTGGTTGGTGGCGGCGATATTGCCCTTGTTGGTGCAGACTGGTCAACTTCGCTTGCAGCATCAGTATTACTGTCTTCATCCTTATCAATGGTTTGGAGGGGCCGGTTATAATTAACGTAGCTTTTGTGCAACTGCGGCATCTTCTATCTATCTAGTGCGCCAGGAGCGCCAGACTTACAGAAAGAAGCACTTATGCGTCGCATATTTTCTGCTGATTAGTAGTCCTCAGGTAATACCTTATTACATTTTCATTGCAATGCTTTATGATATATGGTATTTTTTGTTTGATTCTTTGTGGCGTAAACAAACCAATGTGATGGTTTGCCAACACGGGAACAGGGAACATACAATTGCCATGTGAGAAAGATGAGCAATCAAGATTAATTTCGCAAACACTCAATGACCCTGGGATTTATTTATTGTTATAACGAAGGCGAGTCGCATTTAAACTGTAACCGTTTGAATTCAATTTGTATGTCAACATGAGTTCTCCCTAAATTTTCCCTTTCGAACGGTTGGTTCGATCACGAAGTTCATATTTTCACTGCTAGGCGTGTACGGATACATAGATGAGGTGGGTTTATATTTCGCAACATTATGATCACCGATCCGACCTTTAATTGAAGATTATGAGGCGACAGTTCTGGCAATCAAACATGCTCTTTAAAATTTTGAGCAACTTTTGGGAATTTGATGATTTGATTGTGGCATTATCTATGAAAATATTTTTCCAAAACAATCATTTTTCAACTCAACATACATATCTTGCTTAAACGTAGGGTCACGACGTGTTTCCACAAAACGGAATAGAACAAAATTATAAAAAAAGAAAAGGTGTCGTGGGGCACCCGTGTCGAGCGCAGCTCCATTCAGAACAAAAATTTTATTTATTATTTTTAATTATTAAATATTGAAAAATTTATGTTTTAATTTTCTTGTTTTGATTCATTTCTATTATTATTATTTATTGTTATTTTTATTTATTTATTTACTTTCAAAATCGAATCTCTCTTCAAACACAAAAACAGAAAAGAGAATGAACGATGCTTTCGCTCATGACTGCATTAATGAGAGAATGAGAGTTCTATTAAGACAGAATTAAGTAAAAATAAAAAAGTACTCCCAGTGCAGGACTCGAAACGCACGCCATCGGTTTGCCTACTCTAATATTACACCATGTAGACAGTTGTCTTTGCCTAAATAGCTCCAATAGAACAAGATCGAATTTCGTAAATACTTAAATGCTGTTAATTTTAATTGTTGCTTTACTTTGAGTTTGTTGATCATTATCGTCACACAGTAAAGCGGCTGTGCAAAGCTAGAAATTTATATCTACTATAGTGTGTAGTGTATAAGCTAGTATGCTTTAGTATGTAAGAATTGTATTGTATATATGTGTAATATGTTGGTGTGAGCGAGCGTGTCTGATTGTGACAGTCCGAAATAGAAAGAGAAGAAGTTCTATTAATAACAACCAAAGAACAATATTGTCTGTTAATTGATCAAACCATACAATACAAATTAAAAGCAAATTCAATATAAGAAAAAAAAAATTTTTTTAAATATTCCCAGTGCAGGATTCGAACTCCACGCCATTGATTTGCCAGTCCTACACTCTAAGCAGTGGAAAAAAAGATCTGACGATTCTATTGTATCATTTTTTAAAATTTCACTCATGCCGTAACGCACATAAAAGAGCTATGCTCTAATATGTGTTTCTGTTTCAATTATGTTGTACTAAAGTTACATTTTTGTATGGTGTTGTTGAGCTACGTTTAGCTTTTGACTACAGCAAGGCGAACATCTTAATGTTTCCCTCTTCGCATACGACGGTCTCGTGCGTATTGCCGTTTGTCGTTTTTGCTTTAAAAAAAGCACACATTCATTCCTCCGCCTACTTCTGGATATTTCTTCTTTTTTTTTGTTGACAATAACAGCAAAGTATATTTTGCGTCGAATGAAAAAAATGCAAAAAACAAAAAACTGTCCGCATTTTGGCTATTGCCAATATTTAGTTTATTTATTAAACGCTACACTATTTATTATCAGTATAAACGTATGTATATTTCAAAGTTTTTACAATCGTTTTTCTCAGTGTTTTTCAGTCACGTTCCTTAATCAATCCTTTGTTTGTTGCCAACCCGATACGCTGTCGTCTGCGTTGCCACAGTACTCCCCTCTAGACAAGTCACGGATCTTGGTGACTGGGTACGTTCGTAATGGGGCCATAAATGCTGGTTTGAGTCTCTCGATTGACAAGGCTATTTCTTTGCCCTTGATACGAACCACTAGATTCGATCTGTTGGTGGAAAACCTGGTACGGTCCCGCATAAGGTGGTTCCAATGGTTATTTGACCGCGTCGTTCCGCACGAATACATGTAAGCAATCATAGATGTCTTTTACCATAAAAAGTTTCAGCTTGATGTGATGTGACGTTGGAGTCGGCCTTACCACCTGCATGCTTTTTCGAAATTGACTGACAAAATCACATGGGTTTGAGGGTGCGTCCAGGTCATAGATGTATTTGTTTGGAAGGCGAAGCGTACATCCGTATAGCATTTCCGCTGCTGATGCCTTGAGATCTTCTTTATAGCAGGAGCAAAGACCAAGCATGACCGTTGGATTTAGTTTGATCCATGATGTACCTGGGTGACACATTAACGCAGCTTTCATCGATCTGTGCCAACGCTTGACCATACCGTTTGACCGAGAGTGATATGGTGTGCTCGGTGCCCAACATATTCATAAGTGACTTGAAAATTGCAGACTCAAATTCTGATTCTTGCTCCGTGGTGATGGTTAATGGGCGGGAAGTCTATCGTGTCCACAATGCCTCACAAATCGTCTCTATCGTTACATCCTTAAACGGTACCGGCTATTATTGTACCACAGTATCTGTACCAACCACCCAGGGCATCACAATGATGTCGATATGTATATGGTCAAAACTGCCTTCCGAAACTATTATTTTGTTTGGAATCACCGCATTGTGCTTATGGATTTTCGCTCGTTGACACGGTAAGCAATTCCTTGACCATTCTAGAACTTCTTTTCGCATTGACGGCCATACATACCTTCGTGAGATTTGCTTGAGCATAGCTCGGCCGCCCGGATGGGACAGTCCGTGCACACTTGAAAATATAATACCTTGAAATGCAAAGCGTGAGGAATGTAAGGCCGTGGCGCGGTGGCTCCTCACCCTCGCAGTACAGGAGTGTTTGGTTGTCAACTTTAATTAGTTATAGATGTAGAGACGTGGTTCCGCTTAAAATATCTTGTAGTTCGCTGTCTATTGATTGGGCCGCCTCAACACTTTTTGTGTCTATAGTGGTTGGCGTCGTAATGGCATTAACCTTGGAGAGTGCATCGGCTACTACGTTGTCGCTATTGTCGTGGAGTTTGAGATCTAATTGACGTAATTGCCGTTCTGAGTTTCGGGTTTTTGAACTATAGCGTATATCAGCGCCTGGTGGTCTGTTTTGAAACAAAGACCCTCGCCTCCAATATGTGCTTGAAATACTTAATTGCGTCATAAATCGCTGATAGTTCCCTGTTGTATGTGCTGTGCCTCCTTTCAGTTGCACTAAGTTTTTTAGAAAACAACACAAGGGGTTTCCATAACCCCATGTTGTTTTGTTCTAGAACAGCACCGATGGCAGTATCGGAGGCATCACAGGTTAGACTTATGTCTGCGTGTGGACTCGGATGACCAAGAGTGGCAGCACGCGCTATGCTGTTTTTGCATCTTATGAATGCCGAGAAGTGCTAGATGTCCACTCTACAGGTCGCTTGTCATTTTTCTTCATGTTGCGCGTTAAGTCATTGAGCGGTGCTTGTAGTTCTGATGCGTGAGGTATGCAACGGCGGTAGTAGTTTAATACTCTTAGAAAACGGCCTAACTCCGAAATTGTCTGTGGGTGGGCTTACTCTGTAATCGCTTTTACCCGTGTCAGGAGGCATAATGCCACTGCTGTTGACTGTAAAACTCAAGAATGTTAATTCAGACATCTCAAATTTACACTTACTTTTGTTGATGCTGAGGCCATGGGTTTTCAATCTGTCAAGTACATCCTTAACATGTTGTTTATGCTCTGCAGCTGATACAGGATATCGTCGATGTAGCAGAGCACATATTCGACCCCTCAAAAAAGCTGATCCATGAAACGCTGGAATGTGTGCGTGGCATTTTTAAGAATTCAGTTAAAACAAACGGTGTGCATACTGCTGTTTTTTCGACGTCCTCTGGGGCTATCGGTAGCGCTCTGGTGAAGATTCGTTTCCCATCTAGACGGTCAGCAAAGTCGTGGATGTGCGGCACCGGGTAAAGATCAGGTACTGTTATCGCATTGAGCTTGCGATAGTCGCCACATGCTCGCCAATCGACATTTGCCTTTGACACCATGCGCAGCGGTCTGGCCTAAGGACTTTTAGTAGTGCTGGCGTTGATTGATTTGTGATTTTGCCGCTGTAAGTTTTTCACCCATCAGTCTCCTTTGGCGATCTGCTACTGGTGCGCCGGATGTTATAATATGGTGGCGGACTGGATGGCTTTGTGGCTTTTCCATTGTGGTCGTGTCTACGGAATCCTCATTTACTTCGCTAGAAGTGTACTGCTCTGGCGTGTTAGTCAAGCTGCCAATATCCAGCGATTTTATTGGGCTGCTGCTTTTTGACATGATTAGCCGTTGTCGTTTGTTATCGATGAGCAAATGGAACTGAGCCAGGAAATCAGTGCCAATTATCGCTGTTTGTACATCGGCCAGAAAGAATGAATGAATGTCTGCCATGCTAGATGGACTGCTACTAGCCGCATCGGCGTCGTGTTGTTTCTGGTGAGCAGCTTTAGTCTGCGTAGACATTACGTATGTTGCTCCGCGGCTCTATATTCAAGCAACTTATCCGCAATCTTTGCCAACTTGCCGAGTTCATTTTCCTGCCAAACGGAAATGACCGGCCGTATTGACATCGGTAACTCTGCGAAAAAGAGGCTGCGTACTATAGCTTCACATACATCGGCAGGTGCTAAGCAACGAATGTGTGACAAAATCTCTGATAGCTTCTTTCCTGTCATGTCGCGGCTCTGCAGAAGCCGTTTAATTCTCTAGTCCTCCGATTCTGCAAATGCCACGAGTAGCTGCAGCTTCAGAGTGTCATATTTGTTAATCAAAGGTGACTTCATGATGAGGTCTTCGACTGTCAGAATGACATCCTCGTCCAAGTATATCGCCACCATGTCGAACTTACGATCATCCGTCATGATGTTGTGCAAATGAAAAAAGGTCCAATTGTGCAAACCAAAGATGCGGACCAGACTTGTTGAACTTTGGGATGTTCATTTGTTGGCAATGTTGGAAACTTGCAGTGGCCGGTTGTGTCGCAGTCAATTAAAGTTGCTGCAAGTTTGTTTTCTGCTGTCGCCGTTGACGTCGGTCTCGCTAGCAGGTTGGTCAGCCTTTGAAGAACGTACTATAGAAAATAGCGCTGCATATACAGTTGAATAGGTCACGTCGGGGTCACCACTTTGGCTATTGCCAATGTTTAGTTTATTCATTAAAACCTACACTATTTATAATCAGTATATACGTAGTTATATTACAATGTTTTTCAATCGTTTTTTACTCTAGTGGTTTTCAGTCGCGTTCCTTTTTCCGTTGCCAATCAATCCTTTGTTTGTTGCCAACCCATCCTTTGTTTGTTGTCAACCCTTTCCGATGGGCTGTCGCCTTGGTGGCCACAGTACTCCCCTCTAGACAAGTCACGGATCTTGGTGAGTGGATGACTTTAGACAAAACCTGAGAGTTGTTTCTCATGGTTCACGTGTTACCCTCATAGAAAATTGTGGTACATTGTGGTCCTAATTTCGAAATTTTCATCATGCCACTTTATTTCGAAATATGAGGACCCTTCCTCATGAAATTCAATGTATTCAGTTTCTTCTATCACTTGGTAACGGTGAAATGGAAGCTTTTCCTCAGTTCTGTTCGTATATCGTTGAAATACCGAATAATTTAATTTGAGAACCTTTAAACATCATTAAATATATATTTGGAAATATTCCAGAAATTATTTTATCTACTGACACTTTGAATTCAATTATTTTGGTTCAAAAAAATGATTATTGTTCGTTTATAAATTTAGAAGTCTTAAAACGATTGCCTCGAGAGGAGCAGGCTTTCTACAGTTTTGATAAAATTGTAAGTGATGATGCACGCGAACATAATAATTTTCTTTTGAGTTTTTGAATATTGTATCAGTTAGTGGTCTGCCTCCCATAAATTGATTTTAAAAGAAAACTGAATTGTACTATTAATACGGAATTTAAATTTTCAATAGATTGCGAGGTGTCAACAGGTGTAGTGCGTAATATTCGAATTTTAACTCCCCGTATTCATTTGACTTATTCGGGAACTCTTTTAACGTTCAAATTTTTAAAAAACTTAATTTCCAGTCATTCCAGCTCTTGCGATGACTATAAAGGTCAAACGTTTCAAAATGTTCGAATTTTGTTGAGACATCATTTAATGGATTGCGATTTTACATTTCTGAGACATCAGATCAGGGCCATTTATCACGTGATAGTAGAGTTTTCACAAAGAACATTGTTTACAGAGAAGTTATTAGCAGTTAAAAAACAAATGTTTTTTTCTAGAATGCGGTCGATTGTGTCGGCCGCGGGTTCCCCTAGTATTGAATTAATGAATAAAAAAAATTGAAATTGAATTCTTGGTGGTAGCTGATGAATTCATGAAATATACTGCAATCTTAGGAAGAGATTTTTCACGAAAAAGTAACAGCAAAATTGAATGGCCTGATGAAAACATCAGTAATAAAGATAATTTTAAAGGAAAAAGTCAGATAAAGAACGATTTAATAAATCAACACGTAGAGTTAAAACATAATCTTGATGACCAATTTGTCACGTATAATTTTATAGATCAATTAATGTCAGTTAATTTTACAATGAAAACAGATTAACTGTATTTGAATATTGGAGAAAATATTTCGCCTGAAGAGTGTCTAATATCTTGAATATACCATAAATGAATCAAGCATTAGTGCAGTTGATTCAGGCTTAGAAGCAATTTACAATTTTCCGATTCCAGATAAGATTCATGCAGTTCAAAGTTTTTTGGGATTATTTTCTTATTTTAGACGGTTTATTAAAGAATTTTCGATTATTGCTACGATTTAACTAAAAACGATAAAAAAATTGTATTTGGCGTAGAAGAGTTATTAGAGAGAACAAAGTAGGAAAAAGTAAAAATATTATTAAAAATAAAAATAATACAGACATTCAGAAAAAGAAAAAAAAATTAAGAGGTATAATTTAAGAAGTAAATGATAAATTTTGTATGCGGAAGAATCGGGTGATCCTCTTAATCAGGACAGCCGAATTATAGTATGTGTAGTGTATAAGAATTGTATATATGTATAAAATGTTGGTGTAAGTGAGCGTGCCTGATATGGCAGTTCTCGCACAACGAATTAGAAATAGAAGTCATTATTAAAAAAGCAACCAAAAGAACAACATCGTCTGTTAATTCATCATACCACAAACTCAGAAGTGGGATTTACTTAAAAAAAACACCTCGTTCTGATTCCTGACAAGTGGTTCAATTTAAGATGTACGAAATGTTAGATAATTTAAAAGTTGGAGTGCTAAAGGAGTTGTGCACTGGCAACTAATTGCTTTTGAAGTCGCGATTGCTTGTCATTCCCGAGGATGAGCTCAAAAAAATTTTACGACAAGTTAACAAAGAGGAAACTGTTGCGTTGGAGGGTATAATGAAAAATTTTAGTGGAATGTTTGATGAACGGGATTATGATTGTGAACAAAATTTAAAGCAATAACAACAAAAAATTGGTGACGGAAACATAACGGAGGACTTACCGCAACAACATTTCAACAATATATCGCCTCAAGACGAATAGAATAAAGGCAATGACACGAATGGAAAGATTAACGCTGGCGGCGACGCAGACATATAATTGTATAAGCAATCGGAGGCTGAACAAGTAACTATGCAAACTTATCCCAAAGAGAAAGAACTAGAATTGCAGAGACGTGAAAACGAATTGTTGAGCAACGGGAGCAATTATTGTTGCTAAGAGAGAATGAAATGCTGGTAAAGAATATGGAAACGATGAAAAACAATGTCATTGAGTGTCAAAATAACACAGTTTCATTCAAAGCACTAAGAAGTTTTGTTTGTTGATGCCTGGGTTAAGCAACTTAAAATCGTAAAAAGACAACACTCATCGGATGGCAACACATTTCGGGCACTGTTTACAAGAAAGTTAACAGGAAAGGCACAATTATGGCTGCATTCCAGAGAAAGCAATTCTGATGAGAACATAGATGACCTGCTCGAAAAATTTTGTTTGGTGTTCGGTGTAAGAGAGAGTGAGCTGGATCTGCGGGAAAAATTTAATGCACGCAAGTGGCGACCGAACGGGATGTTTGCAGATTATATTAATGAAAAAGTGCAGTTCGCAGAAAGTACACTGATAGGAGAAAGAGAGTTAATTCTGACTTTGGTAGACGGTGTACCAGACAAGCAGCTCCGTAACAAAGTCGCAGTACAACTACATGCCACCAAGGTGGATCTGCTTCGAGCTATTGTGGGTATAAAATACCAAAATCACAGCCGCAAAAAAACTTAAGTTTTCTTAAGTTGACAAATCGGACAAGAGATGTTACAACTGCAACAGCGATGGACATTTTGCAGCTGAGTGCAAGAAACCGCCAAGGGAAGTTGTGGTACGTTTTTAATGTATTTTTAGATAAAAATTTCCATGTCTCACTCTTTAGAATGATTGATTGATTCAGCCCGATCAGCTTTGTTAAAAGACAAATGATGCCAAAGAAGTGAACTTGAAGAGTGTGGGAAACATTACATATTATGGTTTAAATGAAACAAAATTAAAAATATTTGAAAAACTTTATGTTATCTATATAATTAAACGGCAAACCTTGAATTTGTGAATACTTTCTTGCTTACAACACTGAACCGATTTTGACAAAAAATATAACAATTGAAAAGTATTCTCGCAAGATAGGCACTTTCTCAATTTTATCAAAATTGGTTTAGTTGCTTAGGTAAGAAAAGGTGTTATCTTTCTAACCTCTTTCCAACAACAAAATATAGCCGTTGAAGTTGTGAATGCTGTATAATGGGAGAATAACGAGGTTAGTGAGCGGTTGTGTAAAGCCACGATATTGTTGTTGTTCTATTTTCGTTGTATACAGAGCAGAGATGTCTTACACGCAGAAAACATTTTCGATGGGTGGACGGTGAGTCGTGGGCGTCGGGGTGAATGTTAGCGATCCTTTCAAATTTTCTTGTTGTTTTTCGGTTGTATTTTCAAAAAATTTTATTATTTGTTGAGGAGCTGGCAATAGAAATATACATTCTGAGAAAATTTCAAGTATTTTATTCACATTTCAATACCTCCCTACGTACGCCCCTGCTATACAAAGTATTATAATATACAAAATATTTCGTACATGAATAATAAAAGAATGCAAGGATGAAATTGTCAAAGCTGACATAAGTTATGGTGTAGGTCGCGTTTTTCATATTTAAATTTTGTGCCTAATTTCCTTGCGTTTAGTTTTAATTATATTTCTAACAATTTATCTATACAATTTTATAGGCTTTGACGCCGCTCAGTCAGTGTTTTTGTATGCTATAAATCAGCATAACCGGCATTCTTAACATTTACCGAGTGTTTTGTGACTGGTTTGCGAAAATTTTTGCGACTTTTATTTAATTTTTTTTTTCATAATTTTAACATTGCTATTTTTTTTTTTTTTCATAATTTTAACATTGCTATTATTTAAATATGCCTTCCCGATATACTTTAACTGGTAGAATTTAGCGTACACGCCGCAGAAATTACATGAGATCAGTTAGAAATGTAATCGCAAGTACTTCAAACTATCAGGATTCATTCAATGGAACGTATAAAATTGCATTGAATTTAATTCCTCGTAATATCGAGTCTTTTAGCTGTGGGTCTTTAATATGACGTTGTGATTTCTGTTCAGCAAAACATTTTCAATCTGAAATTACTTTACGTAAAAGCTTTTACTTTGTGTTGTCATAGGGGAAAAGTTGCATTACCCCTCTTTCGGAATGTTCTTTTTATAAATTTTGGTCAAGGTTTGAACTCAAATGACAATGTCATTAAACAACGCTCCAAGAATTACTTTGATAATATCCGTTCTTATTATGCTTCATTTGCAATGATAAGTTCTGAATTTAAATAAGAAGACAGAGTTTTGAATGGAATTAATCATTTTAAGAGTCATGACGTATTTTACCACCGATCTGCTTCAATTACTCCGGGTTATGGTAGTGATTCGGCATATGCACAGCTTTATTTTTACGACATTGATACTGCTGTACCTCATAGACTGAATGCTAGAGCAAATAATGGATGTAATGTGTCTCTTATGTATGAATTAGCTAATGAGTTAGATCGTGTAAATGTGATTGTACATTCTTTTAGGTCAATGTCTGAATATTACCACCGTCCGGAAAAAAAACCTGCTAATGTTTGTATGATGATTGGGGTGAATAAAGAATATGATCCTCGTCGATATAACTATGCTATTCAGACTGATGTTGCGGCTATTTTTAGAAGTGATGATGGTGAACCGCCTTTTGAGAGAGGTATGGTTGTTTCTCCGAAATTTTCACAAGAACCTCATAATATTTCTGTTTTGGACTCTTCATTAGATCCGTTGGCATATCTTTTGTTGTTTCCTAATGGTGATACGATTGGCATGTAAATATTTCACATAACATTGCTTTTACTTGTTATTCTTATGCTCCTCGAAAGTTACTATGTTACGGTATACATGCTATCGTCTTGCTATTCGTGATGATTATAGTCTTCTGCATTCTTCCCAAAAATTATTTCTTAAATAGATCATTGATATGTACGTTCTCAGGATATTTCTTATAATCGAACTCTTCTAATAACCGTTGATATTCTTCAGACTCATAATACTTCATTCAAGAACTTGGTCTTCCAATCCCTGTTTATTTCCCTGTTGATATTATATATAATGTTTTACGAGAAGTTTTGAATCATGATACAGGCAGCAATGTATTTTGTTTAACGGCTAATGCAGGTTATGAAAAAGCTTATGTCCAAATAGCAGTGGGATGACCCCATACAAAGCGTTCAAATTACCAATTTCGCTATTAGAAAAGTCAGTTTCTAATATCAGTCTTCTGTTCGTATATCGTTGAAATACCGAATAATTTAATTTGAGAACCTTTAAACATCATTAAATATATATTTAGAAATATTCCAGAAATTATTTTATCTACTGACACTTTGAATTCAATTATTTTGGTTCAAAAAAATGATTATTGTTCGTTTATAAATTTAGAAGTCTTAAAACGATTGCCTGGAGAGGAGCAGGCTTTCTACAGTTTTGATAAAATTGTAAGTGATGATGCACGCGAACATAATAATTTTCTTTTGAGTTTTTGAATATTGTATCAGTTAGTGGTCTGCCTCCCATAAATTGATTTTAAAAGAAAACTGAATTGTACTATTAATACGGAATTTAAATTTTCAATAGATTGCGAGGTGTCAACAGGTGTAGTGCGTAATATTCGAATTTTAACTCCCCGTATTCATTTGACTTATTCGGGAACTCTTTTAACGTTCAAATTTTTAAAAAACTTAATTTCCAGTCATTCCAGCTCTTGCGATGACTATAAAGGTCAAACGTTTCAAAATGTTCGAATTTTGTTGAGACATCATTTAATGGATTGCGATTTTACATTTCTGAGACATCAGATCAGGGCCATTTATCACGTGATAGTAGAGTTTTCACAAAGAACATTGTTTACAGAGAAGTTATTAGCAGTTAAAAAACAAATGTTTTTTTCTAGAATGCGGTCGATTGTGTCGGCCGCGGGTTCCCCTAGTATTGAATTAATGAATAAAAAAAATTGAAATTGAATTCTTGGTGGTAGCTGATGAATTCATGAAATATACTGCAATCTTAGGAAGAGATTTTTCACGAAAAAGTAACAGCAAAATTGAATGGCCTGATGAAAACATCAGTAATAAAGATAATTTTAAAGGAAAAAGTCTGATAAAGAACGATTTAATAAACCAACACGTAGAGTTGAAACATAATCTTAATAACCAATTTGTCACGTATAATTTTATAGATCAATTAATGTCAGTTAATTTTACAATGAAAACAGATTAACTGTATTTGAATATTGGAGAAAATATTTCGCCTGAAGAGTGTCTAATATCTTGAATATACCATAAATGAATCAAGCATTAGTGCAGTTGATTCAGGCTTAGAAGCAATTTACAATTTTCCGATTCCAGATAAGATTCATGCAGTTCAAAGTTTTTTGGGATTATTTTCTTATTTTAGATGGTTTATTAAAGAATTTTCGATTTTTGCTACGATTTAACCAAAAACGATAAAAAAATTGTATTTGGCGTAGAAGAGTTACAACATTTGAACATTTAAAACATAAACTTGTAGAGTCACCTGTTTTAGCTTTGTTTGATCCGTCATCTAAAACAGAATTACACTGTGATGCGAGCGCTTTAGGGTATGGTGCAGTGTTGATTCAAAAGAAAAAAGGTAACAATTGGCACGCAGTTTTCCACTTTTCTAAGAGATCTTCTGACGTAGAATCAAGATTCTATAGAAACACTAGCAATAATTTATGCATTAAGAAGTTTTAGGATATATTTACATTGTAAAAGTAATTACCAACTGCAACACTAAATAAAAAGGACTTAAACCCTAGGCTAGCAAGATGGGCTTTAGAGATGCAAAATTTTGATTATGAAGGAGTACATAGAGAAGGAAAGCGTATGAAACAGTTGATGCATTATGTAGAAATCATACAGTTATGATTGTCGAAATCAATACGTCTGAAGAGAATTTAGTCATTTGTTAAAATAGAGAAGAAAGAATTACAAAAATCAGAAAACAAATTTTATGAGATGAAAAATGATGTCCTATATAAAAAATTAGAAAATTGCTGTTTTATGTACCCGAAGCAATGGAAAGCCATGTTTTGTATAAGTATCATGACGAGATGGGTCACGTTAAAATTAATAAGGTTACTGAACTGATTAGAGAGAACAAAGTAGGAAAAAGTAAAAATATTATTAAAAATAATAATAATACAGACAAACAAACATTCAGAAAAAGAAAAAAAAATTAAGAGGTATAATTTAAGAAGTAAATGATAAATTTTGTATGCGGAAGAATCGGGTGATCCTCTTAATCAGGACAGCCGAATTATAGTATGTGTAGTGTATAAGCTAGTATGTAAGCGTAGTGCATAAGAATTGTATATATGTATATTATGTTGGTGTGAGTGTGCGTGTCTGATTGTGACAGTCCTCGCACAACGAAATAGAAAAAGAAGAAGGCATTATTAAAACAGCATCCAAAATTGAAAATTGATCAAACCAAATAATACAAATGAAAAGCAATAATTTTCAATATAAAAAGAAAAAAAAAATTTTTTTTTTAAATATTCCCAGTGCAGGATTCGAACTCCACGCCATTGATTTGCCAGTCCTACACTCTAAGCAGTGGAAAAAAAGATCTGACGATTCTATTGTATCATTTTTTAAAATTTCACTCATGCCGTAACGCACATAAAAGAGCTATGCTCTAATATGTGTTTCTGTTTCAATAATGTTGTACTAAAGTTACATTTTTGTATGGTGTTGTTGAGCTACGTTTAGCTTGTGACTACAGCAAGGCGAACATCTTAATGTTTCCCTCTTCGCATACGACGGTCTCGTGCGTATTGCCGTTTGTCGTATTTGCTTTAAAAAAGCACACATTCATCCTCATCCTGTAACTTCTTCTGGATATTTCCTTTTTTTTTTTTTTTGTTTTTTTTTGACAATAACAACAAAGTATAGTTTGCTCCGAATGAAAAATGCAAAAAAACAAAAAAAACTGTCCACATCTCAAAAACCACGCCACCTACCAGATCCAAATGTAGCTATTAACCATCTACTTAACCCGATAAGTACAAAAAAGAATATTTCATCAAAATTGGTCTGGCCGTTCTTGAGATTAGCGCTTAGCAACACTTTTAGCGATTCATTTATATATATATAAGTATATATATATATAAACTAGCACCCCGCTCGGAGTGTTCATATTCGTGGTTATATATTGGAATGAATGTGTATGATCTGTGTTACAGATGAAAAAAATACCTTAAAAGTTGGATTGAAACCCCGTTCCTCAATTATATTTGTCATTTGGGACACACTGTTGCAACTTTGAATGTTCAGCAATAATTGATTTGACAGAGCTTCTTTTCTCGAATGTAATGAATTCAGAGGTTCAGGTGGCGTTGCCCGTTGCACGGAATTATCGCCGGTATAATCGACAGCTGCATCATACCTAAATACCAAACTTTCATAGAGAATTGCAACGTTTGCTCGTCTATTTTGTCGCCTCTCGCCTAATATCAACGGAATGGATTGTTCCGGTGCCGTAAGTTATCTCACTCGAGAAATTCTGACTAAAATAAACTTCAATCGAAACGTTTAATGTACATAATGAATTCAAATATTGAAAAATAGCATTAATTTATTTTTGGATCATATATAGCTCCTACTTACAACTGTTCGGAACTAGTCCCTCAGTTTTTGAGCTAGAGAGCTGAAATTTTGCACGAACCTCTCTTTTTACCATACGCAGTACATTTGTCGGTACCACCCGAATCAGACCCTTAGGGGGTACCCCCCATACAAACCTCCCATTTGAATACTACAATGAAACATTCACTGCGTCCCGTGAAGAGTATTTCATCTTCGGCATAGTCGAAGATAACCTTCTTTCTAGTTATACATAAAGATAGATTGTATCGTATTGATTCTTCTCTCTTCCGCCCCCAATGCACTTCATCACTGGCAAACGATGCTTGCCAATACACATACTCACACATTCACCTAAATTAATATTTGCTTGGCTATTTGATTCCATCTTTATGCTCTCTTCCTCCCTTGCAATTTTTCGATTTTTAACTCTTTATTCTGAAACTTCAATAATTTTATATTTGCCCGAACTGTCGAGAATTAATGTAACGGTTATTATACGGTTGTGCAAAGATTTTTGTGGTTTTCAATTTTTAAAGATTACGTTTTTCTTTCTCGCTCACACGCGTGAATTTCAAATGTGTGCAACTCAAAAAAAGAAATAGTTTAATGTTCTTTTATTAACGAGTATAAGCTTAAGATTAATTTACAATTGATTCAAGTAACTTATTTATACTATTTTAATGCTGACTAAAGAATAAGAAATTTGTGCCAGTTACAAAATAATAATGCAAAATAGTTCGTTGACATAAGTGTTAGATTTCATATTAATAAATTAGTTAAATGTTGACTTAAGTGTTTAACAATCATAAGTTTGTTAATATATCTGGAATGTGAGTAGTACAACTGATTTTATGCAAAAGCTGCATTTTTAGTTTATTGACTTAAGTATAAATAATATGAAATGATTAGGTTGCAATTTTACTAATATGACTCATATATATACTTTATATTGAAATATTGGGATAGGTGAAGGTTGTAACGTAACTCATGTGATATAGGTATGCCGCCTAAGAAGCAGAGGATGACGACGTCGGGTGACGTCATGTCGCCATCTGATGAGACTTCGTCGGTGATATCGACGGCTTCGAGATAGGTAAGTATGAGCCAGCAGCAGCTGAGGAAGACTGTTTCCAAGGCTGCTGTTAACTCGATTGGGGAGAAGGATAGCGGGAAGGAACTTTTGTTGTCCCTCAGGCGCCATCCTCTGATGCAGCCTCGGCGTTTGTTAAACGCATGGGGCCTGCAGTACAGAGGAAGAAGAGTATCACGGCTGACGATACTGGGTGTTTATTGGATGAATTTAATGGTGTGTCATCCTCTATGGTGCTATCTAAATTGGCGTACACCAACGAGTAAGAATTTTTGTTGATGACACTAGTCGCTGAAAATGAGCGCCTAAAAAGATGTTTAGATGAGGCTCGCGGCTGTAGTGGAAAAAGAGTCCAAGGCGTCCCACCCATGAGCTACTCTGATGTTCCTCTGACGTCATCTGCCCCTGTGGTGAAGCCAGTTGAGGCCTGGTCCTTGCTTGTCAGAAGCAAAAGTTCTGGCAAATCTCCCAAGGACGTGGTAGAGCGGGTGGTGATTAAAGATGGGCCTAAACAAAGTGTACGTGTGCATGAGGTGAAGCCACTGCGAGATGGTGGTGCGATCATTCGCACTCCTTCTGTGGTCGAGCCTAATAACAACAATAAGTTCTGTGAGTTAGGATTGGAAGTGAGTGTGACTAAGAGGTTAGGCCCTAGGGTTGTATTGATGAGTTCATGAAGGAGATGTATGAGATCAACTTGAAGGAGAAATTTAGTGAGGGGGATTTCAGGAAGAGTGTCCGCCTGTGTGGCAAGCCCTTGGTGGTGATCGCTGAATGTGATACTGGAAGGTTCTACTGTTGCCATCCAGACCCTTCCAGAAGCTGAGCGCTACAAGCCGATCTTGGGATGCTTTCGTTGCTTTGGTTTCGACCACAAGGTAGCGATACGCAAGGCCAAGGATGATTTCTGTCGTTCTTACGGGCAGACAGGTCATCGGGTGGCGCAATGTTGCAATGCACTTAATTGTCGCAACTGTGCATTCAAAGGCAAGCCATCGGGATATCTGATGATGTCTCCACATTGTCCTGTGTACAGTGCCATTGTTGCCAGGGCGAAGGCTACACACTAAGGTGATTAGGATCCTTCAGGTTAACTGTCAGGGGGAGTATGCTGCAATGTGTGAGTTAGGTCAGACTATCTGCGAAAGTGGCAGTGGAATTTCCCTGCTTCAGGAACCTTACTTAAATAATGGTTGTGCAAGGAGACTGCCTGCAGTAATGCGGGTATTTCTTGATAGCGGGGCAAATTCTGCTCTGTTGATGAATGATGTCAATCTTGATTGCACTTTGGTGAATTCAACTGACTGTGGTGTCTATGTTAGTGTATGTGGATCTTTTGTTGTAAGTATGTATTGCAAGTATAGTGGAATTCTTGAGCCGTAAATTTCGTACATGGATGAGGTGCAACTACTGGCTAGTAGCGATCCTATCATCCTTGGTATTGACGTGAATGCAGCATCCCCGTTGTGATTCAGTAAAATACCTGTACATGCGTCCGGGTATGCGAACCGCATGAGGGGTGAGCTGCTGGCCGAATGGGCCGTATCCCGGGATGTTAGGGTCGTTAACGAATCCAGTGAATGTTACACCTTTGATGGCCCAGTAGGAAAAAGTGACATTGATGTCACTTTTGTGAATGAGGCAGCGATGAGGTTGTATAAATTTGAATGGAAAATAAAGGGTTGGTGGGGTCTGAGTGAGCATAATCTCATTGAGATTATAATGACTTACACACCAGTTGTGCCTGAAAGTTTGCCTATGAATGGTTGGCGTGTGCGTAATGAAAATTGGCCACTGCATGGTATGTAATTGAGAACGGCGGCAACAGAAGTTTCGTTGAACCGCTTCCCTGGAATGAATGTTGATGAGCAGATTGAGTGTGTTTATAGGTGGGTGAGTGGTGTGAATGATTGTATGTTTCCATGATGCAATAGGTGCGATTTCGAAAGAGTGAAGTGGTGGACGATTGAGCTAAGCTGGTTCGTAGACTTCAGAAGAGATTCTAGAGGGGCAGATCTGCTGATGCTATGAATGTATACCAACCTAGATCTGAGTATAGTTGTAAGTTAAAAGAATATAAGCGTGTGCTTATAAGAGTGGAAGAGGATGAATGCAAAGCTTTTTTTTCGACGCAATAAGTATGATCCTTGGGGTCAGGCTTATTGAATTTATAGGAGTACGGGTCGGCAGATAAATGTGTGTACTCTTCGTGTTGGTGACAACATGGAGAGATTGTATGGATGCTTTGTTGTGTGCATCTTTCCCTCGGGCGGATCGTGGGGAAACTCTACCGTTGGTGGAGGATCCTTGTGATCCGCTCGAGGCTGGTGAATTGGGGGTGGCTTCATTGATGTTAAAATCGAGAACGGTTGTGTCGCACTGTTACGACTGAAGCTTTGCAAATTTTGTTTGGTGTGGTTCTTCTTGATCTGGACGTCACGCGAAGAGCCATTGACTTCAAGATCAGGAGAGGATTGCCAATGCTGCGGAGTGAATGTGTAAGAGAATGTTGAATGAGTGTGTTCTGTCTGACTGGCAAATCAGATGGGACATTCTGAGTGTTGGCAAATAACATACAGGTTCATTCAGTATGTCACATTTCTCTACCTAGTGCGTTTCATGAGATAAAGAATTACCAAAACGTGACGAATTATATTTTTTCACTCAAATTTTTAGTATAAATTTATACCCAAAGATACTAAAAGGGTGGTTTTTATAGGAGGGGTTCGAATCTATCACTGGAAATACTTTTTTATTTTATTTGTTTTTATTTTTATATTGAAACCGATTGCTTTTAATTTGTTTTGTGTAAATATAGATTACTAGCTTTCCACAGCCACGCTTTGCTGTGGCCTTTCAAACAACACATATATGATATTTATCAACAAATAAACATGATGATGATAATGATCAACAATCTAAAAGTAAAGCAACAATTAAAATTTACAGTCCTTACTCACACATGTACCTTAACTTTTGTCTACTTGGACTATTTCATTCTGCTCTCTAAATATTTATAATTTTTATATTGGAGCTATTTAGGCAAAGACAATTAAAATGTCATGCGGTTCGAGTCCTGCGTTAGGAATATATTTTTTTTTATTTAATTCTGTCTTAATAGAACTCTCATTCTCTCATCAATGCAGTCATAAGCGAAAACATCGTTCATTCTCTTTTGTGTTTAAAGAGAGATTCGTTTTTGAAAATAAATAAATAAATAAAAATAATAATAAATATTAACAAAAAATTGCACGTGCCATTCTACACGTGATAGAAATGAAACTCTTTCAAAACAGACAGAGAGAGATGATCACAAAGTCTGTCAGTCTGTCTGTCCGTACATTGCTTTTGATTTATTTGGCGTGTCTAATTGTTGTTGTCGGATATTGTGAATGTTTAGTTTTTTTTTTTTTTTTTTTGGCAGCTCCTGAGCGATGCTCCTGCAACATGTCTTTTTCTCAAAATTTAACAATTGCGAAATAAAGAATATCAGAAAAAATTACATGGCATGAGCCAACCGATATGCCGACATCGTCAGCAACTTCTCTAATATAAATTCAACGTTTATTCATAACAATTTTTTTCACTGCTTGAACGTTTTCATCCGATGTTGTCATCCAGGTTGGCCGTCGTCATTAACATCTTCTCGGCATTCCGTGAAGAGATTGTACCACTTATTATTATTATTATTATTATTTTCTTTTTCTTTTTTTGTTTTTTTTGGATCACTGTAGACTTGCAAAACACCACAGACAACATTTAAAGAGCTTTGGAGCTCTTAATTTTATAATTCACTAATAGATTAATAATGATTCTTTGATCCTTTTTTTTGGAATAGGCAACAATCGAAGAGGAGCCAAAACACGTTAAAGCAAAACAGCTGTAAAAATTAACTTAACAGTCAAAATAAGTGATGGGAATGAGTACAAACATACCTTCGTACATCGGTTTGCCTTCCTTAGCTTTTCGCTTATTTTAATGTACAATAATTCGCAAAAGTTTCTTTCTTTGATCCTTTTCGCTTTTAGCATTACACCGCCTGCAGCCAGCCAACCCATATAAACACATACATTGTGTATATTATAATATTAAGTCAAAAATTTCATTATGTTTGCTTAAGTAATTAGTTTAATGTGCCTGACTATTGAATACCCTATCCTGTACCCCCACCCGATCAGCTGGGAAATAATTAAGTACCAACATCGCTCTATAACGCGGTTTTGGTTAACGCGGTTGAAAAATGACGGATAAATTTAATATAACGCTTTTTGTTTCGGTTTAATGCAAAATTTTTAACACTGACAATAACTGAGAAAACCACCTAAACAAAAAAAATATCGCGTGTTATATTCTTTATTTATGAATTATTCAATATTTCAAATGAACTTCTTCTGACTTAAAAACTTGGAGTTTAAACTTTTACTGCTGATAGATAACGCACGCTTCTGCCACTTGATCAAGGTGTAATCCTAAATCTGAAGCAATACTATGTAGAAATACCCCATGGATTGGATTTTAGATGAAACTGAAAACAAGTCTATTAACCAGAATTCGCAAATGAATGACAAAATTTTCATTCGGTTGTCAAGCAATCGATTGTTACGAAACCGAAATGTAAAGGGATGGAAAAGACCTTGTGATTTATTTTTCGTTTTTAAGAATTTGTGCCAATGCCATTTTTTTTTTTTGTTTTTTTTATGCCACTAACAGGTTTATAGAGATATTTATTCAAAAGGTTATTCGTGTGTATGTATGAATTTTTACAAATGCATGTGTGTTTGTTTGTGCGTAACACTGGACATCATAATTTTTTTCATAGCATATTTGAAATCTTTTCCCGCTAATTTAACATATGTTTTTAATTTTTTCCAAGCAGCTCTTGCATTTTAGGATCAGGACCTTCATTCGCGTAGCTTAATAGAAAGAACTGAGGACAGATTTGGAATCAGTGATCTCGTATTACACAACAAACGATAAATATTTTTTGGGAAAAACAAAAAATGTTTATTTTGTTGTGGTGTGTAATCAATTCTCTTCTTTCTTACCTGTATTGTTTTCCATTCTTCCCCCTTCCTTTCTCTCAAAAACTAAGTCACCTCATGTCACACAACAACAAAAAAAGAGACCATTTTGCACCTTTATTTTTTTCGGGCTCTCCTTGCCAATTACTTTGTGTAAGATTGAACAAAAGATTATTTTTTATATATATTTTGAGACTTATACTTTTTAATCACAATCAAAACGGTCGACCAAAAAAATAAGTGAAAATGTCAGTGAGAAACCGAAAAAATTAAATTTTTTACGTTGCTTACGTTTTTTAGAATCATAGCGTTAAAATAAAATACAATTTCGACACATCCCTAAATACATTAAAATCGGTCCAGCTGCTCTTGGGTTATGAATTGTGTTAATACACATGATTTTGTATAATATTATTTTATATATGAGTATGTATCACCAACGAAAACAAGCATGTATTTGTATTTGTTTGTTTTCCTTGTTTTCTTGCATGTTGTTGATGTTTTCGAATGTTTTCTTTTCGATAGAGAGAGACACATATAGATTCGTAACATCTCTTATTAAACTTTACAACATACAATAAATGCTGAAACAGGAATGGATTCCTATAGCAATCAGCCTTTTGTATTTAAGCATAATGAATTTACAGTAAAGTGAAAAATATTTTGTTTATTTATATTTTTGTTTAGAACTAAGATTATAATTACAAATTATAACCTAGAATTTTTTTTATATGAGCAATAGCGACAGAGACCTTCAGCTCAGGGGATAATTAAGAAGGAAAAAAGGAAATTAGATAAGTGCAGGACCAGACTTGCTCTAAACGGGAAACGAACCCGCGACTCTTGGGATGTCAGCCCAGCGCACTAACCTCTAAACCAACGGGTCAGTCGAGAGTGCAAATAAATGCACTTCTTATTAAAAAAAATATGAAAATATGTAAAAAGTTGTGAGTTGCAACAAAATGAATAGTATATAAACATTCTTCATGAAGAAATACATATAGTGGGTTGGTGGAAAAGTAACTTCCGAAAATGAGAATTATGTTTCAACAAAATTTTTCATATAACAAATCAACTTTATTTCCTCAAATATTTTCCATTGTTATTGATAACCTTTTGCCATCTTTCGGGTAAAATCATAATCTCGTCTTTGTAGAAATTCTGGGACTTCTGATCAAAAAACTGACGCAATACCGTTTTGCAGTCGCTTGGGGAATTCATTGTTACATCCTCAAAATAATTCTGCATGGAGAGGAATAAATGGTAATCAGATACCAGCCGAGTTCCCTCAATTTTTGCTGCGTCATCAAAGATGTGTGTGGCCTAGCGTTGTCGTGGTGGAAGACTATGCCTTTCCTGTTTACCAATTGTGGTAAACTCACAATTTCATTTGGATCGCTAATAGAATCGATCGACTTAAATGAATGCATTTGTCCATCAATTTGACTCATCTACATCTCTATTTTTTGCTGCTAAAATGGCTCGTTCGCTCAGCCAATCGTAGCGCTAATATTTGGAAACACTTTTGAAATTTAATCTTTTTTTGACGTTGTCAGTTGACAAAGCTTTTGTGGAAAAGTAATGAGACCAGTAGAAGTGCCCACAGGAAGTTTTTCATTTCCAATGTGTAATAATGCCTTTGAGAAAACTTCTGCCGATATGTCATTTTGTAAAGCCACTCGCATATTCGTTGTTAACTTGATATTTTTCACATATGTATCTCCATAAATTTGATGTTTTCAAGCAAGCATTTGTTTTATCAGCAGCAGTTGATATGGGAATGACCGGCAGCGTTCGGCAGAAATCTCCTGCCAGTAAAATCATCGCGCCTCCAAAATATTTCTAATTGCTGCGCAAATCTCTTACCATTCGATCGAGTGCCTCTAAAGCAACATGATCATGCATTTAGCATCAGCCATTTCGTATACGTGTGAACATCATGCTGCATGGAAGCATGATGATAGTTCATTTCTTGTTATTTTTCGAAGTGAGCAGATGTGCGGACAACAATGCCGATGACGACGCCGTCGGCACTTTACAAATATTTCGCATTGCATCCGCTAACGCGCTCACGTCTGCTCTGTCCAAATATTTCATAAAAGTGAGCACTTGCCTATATTTGCCTCTTTCACACGTACTTACTTCATGAAGGGTAAATGAGATAGCATGGCCAAAGAGAGAATGTTGTTTATATAACAGAGCGATTAGAGAATAAATGGCATGATGAAATATCTAAATGGATTAGATATTTCGTCATGCTATGGTCATGCCATGCACACATACTTATTTCACTAACACTATGATAAAATGCATAATAATTGCATGATCATGTCGGGGGCGCATAATGCTCGTTTGTACAATAATAATTTCAAATTACTCACTCCCTCCACACAACAAAAGTCAAAATACGAGAAAGAAGAAGGAAACCAAAAATCAGCAGAATACATTTTGGTTTCTGGTACACGACTAACCCACGACCCTCCCACTTCCCTTATCGACAAACCAAAATTGATCAATAGCCGCAAATACGAAACACAAACAAAGCAATGCACAAACAACGAAACACTGTCTCTTTCTCATCGCACTTTAAATGCACATAAGATACAGAAACGAAGAGCGCAAAAAGAGCGTATTCAGAGAGGAAAAATACAACAATAACAACAACCAAAAAATTGAAAACGAAGAAACGTACAAAACTTTTTATGCTTGGTCTGGAAGTGGTTTTCAAAAAACTAACACTTAAAAATATTATATTAAATGTTAAAAACTGAAAACAAAATATCGTAAATGGTTGTTTACCATATTGGTGACCCCGAAGTGATTTAAAACAACGTGTTTTAATGTACATAATGATATTGTATTATTATTTTAGCAAATAAATCATCGAAAATCCGCCAACACACACACGCGCGCACAATCGCCTTAACATTTTTACTGACGCTAACAGACACTCGCACGAGCGCCTAAAAATATTTAACGACTCCACCACATACACAAACGCACGAGTTTTTGGTGAAAATTAAGTGTCGTCATACAACCGTTTTTCATGAATGGATGAGCCTAGTTACAATTTGCGTTCTTTAAAAGGAAAAAACTGTGTTTAACTGATCATCAATATAAAAATATACTTGGCAATGAACAGAACTTGATGAAGCAGATCCGCGACTTACAGCAGCAACTCGAGGCACTTCGAGTAAGCGTTCAGGTGCCGGCAAGTGCTCCCAATCGGACTCAAGCGCGCTCGACAGTACACTTGCCAAAGTTTACGAGGAACAATCCGAATTTATGGTTCGCACAAGTAGAACTGGCACGGAATTAGTGACGACACCGACAAGTTCGACCTTGTCATATTGCATTTAGAAGAAGATGTTGTGATAGAAGTCAAAGACCTAGTTACGTGCCCTCCACTAGCAGACAAGTATAACGTTTTAAAAAATCGGTTGCTCGAGAAATACGCATAGTCCTCAGAACCAAAACTTCGGCGGTTGTTGCAAGGATGAGATACAGCTGGTTTGAAACCTTCGGAGATCTTGGCCCACAGGCGAAGGCTCGCGCTGGGCAGTGAGAACATCATTCGTTCCCTTTTCCTCGCTGAGATGCCCCAGGACCTTCGCCCATTTCTTACAGTCTGGGAGGAAAATGACCTGCGCAAACTTGCCAAGATAGCGGACAAAATGATAGATACTGTCAACGTGAATGCTACTTTGGCTATCAACACAGCGGTGCAACCGAAAGTCGAGTTGATAAGCACAATAAATGAATTGCTGATTCCTTACGTATACTGTCACAGAAGGTCGACAGCCTGCAAAAAGATGTTAAACAACTTCAGTCGGTTGAGCGGTCTCGAAGCGGATCAAGGGGACGATCGGGCCAACGAACTAGTGTTCCTAGTAGTCGAGTGTTTGCAAACAAGCGACAGTCAAGAAGTGTTGTGTTACTACCACCGTAACTACGGCGATAAGGCTCGAAGATACAGGTCGCCATGTTCTCGTTTTCAGCAATCTTTACACTGAAACAGCTGTTGTCAAATTCGCTGACTGACGGCAGTGAAATCACAGGCAGCGATTCAACCTTACAACCATTTGCTATTCATGAAAGGCGCCTGCAAATAACCGATCGTAAATCGCACATCAGGTTTCTCATCGACTCCGGATCAGTTGTTTCTGTTATACCTCGCTCGTTGGTTAAACAGAGCAATGAGAAAAGCGATTTATTATTATATGCGGCAAACCAGACGGTCATCCACACCTATGGTACTCATGTGGCAGAGTTGGATACTGGACTCCGTATAATGTGGCCTTTCATAATAGCGGACGTCCAAACAGCTATCTTTGGTGCAGACTTGCTGTCTCAATTTCAACTGCTTATCGACATAAAAAACAAATGACTAATCGACTCACTAACTGGGTTAACAACAACCGCGTATCTATCTTCTGCGAAACAGATGTCAGATTCAACCGTTCAAGGTACGTATAAATTTCAAAACCTCTTGCAAGAGTTTGTCGATGTGACAATACCTGGAAGGAAGACCGTCGGTCATCATGAGGTATGTCATTACATAGAAACCGTTGGCAGCCCCATATCCGATGGACCTCGACGTCTCGCTGGAGAAAAATTGGCTGTCGCTAAAGCTGAAATCAACTTCTTTATTGCGGAAGGCCTATGTCGTCCCTCGAAGAGCCCGTGGGCCAGTCCGTTGCATATAATTACGAAAAAAGATGGTGGTTAGCGTTCATGCGGCGATTATTGGAAGCTTAACGCAGCTACTGTACCTAATCGATATCCAATTGATCATATCCACGATTTCACGAAGCAGCTGCATGTGAAAAAGGTTTTATCGGCATTGGACCTGAGAAAAGCATATTGCCAGATTCCGATGGCAGAGACTGACATTCGGAAGACAGCAGTGCGCACTCTTTTCGGTTTGATCTAATTTCTGTACATGCCTTTTGGGTTGAAGAACGCCTCGCAGACATTTCAAAAGTTCATGGACGATATCTTTCGTGGCATTGACTTTGTTTATTGTTACATTGACGATATATTAATCATATCAAATTCAATCGAGGAGCATGAACAGCATTTGCGCATCGTCTTGCAGATCCTACGTACTCACGGTCTTTGTATCAATCTTAGTAAGTGTCAAATTGCGCAATCAAAAGTGGAGTTTCCCAGTTACGTCGTCAACGAACACGGAATTAAGCCTCCCACTAATCGTGTCGATGCTATTCTTAACTATCTTCGTCCTGACACCATCGGCCAGTTGGATCGTTTTCTTGGCATTATCAATTATTAGAGTAGATTCATTCCACACTCGTCGCATATACAGGCGCCTTTGTCTGAACTGCTGAGGAATGTCAAAAAAAATGATCAGCGCAAAATTGATTGGACTACCGAATGAATGAATGCTTTCAATGCTTGTAAAAGTAGTGTGGCGGACGCAGCACTCCTCTCACACCCATCTCAAATGCAAAGCTTGCTTTGGTGGGCGATGCTTCTGATGTGGCGATCGGGGCGGCGTTAGAGTAGCAAGTTGATGATATTTGGCAGCCACTTTGTTTTTTATCTAAGAAGTTGAGCGGAGAAAAACTACAGTGCTTCTGATCGGGAGCTATTGGCAATATTTAAAGCCATTAAGTACTTCAAGCACTGTATCGAGGCCAGGTTGTTCATTATCAAAACCGATCATAAACCGCTGGTCCACGCCTTCAAGGAACGGCCTGAGAAGGCATCACCCCGTCAACTTTGCCAGTTAAATTACATTTCACAGTTTTCTACTACAATTTTGCATGTGAAAAGTACACATAACATGGTTGCAGATGCCTTTTCTAGATTGTGCGAAATCGACATGCCGATGGCTATTACATTAGAGCAGATCGAGGAAGCGCAGGCAATCGATCGCGAGTTGGTAGACTTGCTGAAAGGAACAACGTCTTTGAAGTAGCAGAAAATTCGGTACGGCAGTAACGTTTCACTCTACTGCGATGTTTCTGTTCACAGCTTATCGCACCCTAGTGGCAGGTCGACGTTTCGTCAATTGCAGCAGATGTTTGTTTGGCCATCTATGGTACCTGGTACCGGATAAAATGATCGTTCCCAAAGGTAGATTCGATCATGTGCACTTAGATCTCGTGGTTGTGCCTTTGCAACAAAACTATCGATACTGTCTAACCATGATTGATCGCTTTACACAATGGCCAGAGGCTATTCCAATTACCAACATAACGGCTGAAACTATCACACAAGTTTTTTTGGACGGTTTGGAACACCGAAAACCATTACCACGGATCAAGGCACTCAATTTGAGTCTGCTTTGTTTAAAGAACTAGCGAATCTTGTTAGTAGCAAGCACATTCACACGACCAGTTACCATCCGCAGTCAAATGGGTTAGTTGAAAGGTGGCATCGATCTTTTAGAGTGGCGCTTATGTGTAATGCTGATATTCCGTGGCCTCAACTTCTTCCAGCCATGCTTTTAGGGCTTCGAACTTGCTTTAAGCAAGATATACAGTCATCTGCTGCTGAGATGCTATATGGAGCACCGATTCGTTTAGCAAATGAATTTTTCGATGACACGGATGCCACATCAACCTCTGCAAATTTTATAAAAAGTTTTCGTGGGTACATGAGAAGAATTCGACCAACTCCGACTGCTCATCATATCAACCAAAAAGTATTTGTGTTGAAAGGCATTGACACAAGCTCACACGCATTCATCCGAACAGTTGCAGCCAAGGGTCCCCTCGAGCCACTGTACACTGGTCCTTACAAGATTTTCCAACGGCAGACCGACCGAGTGTATGAGTTAGAGGTAGGTGGAAAGAAAGTTGCTGTATCGGTGGATCGGCTCAAACCAGCATTTCTTGCGAACGATGACACCCAAGGGGAATCGCAAGGCGGAGTACTGTGGCAACTTACCACAGCGCTACCTGACGCTGGTTTCTGGCGCATCTGTGTCACTCGCACATGAGGAGTCTGAGCGACTCTGGGTGACGACACCTTGATTTTCCTTTTTGGCTTGGCTTGGAGGGCAACAAGTACGACGAGCGTGTATCAAGTCGAAACAATAAATTTGTTAACAGTTTATTAACAATAAATAATAATTACAATAATCCTAAATGGTAGCTTACCATAGTATATCGACAACAGTGCCATCTACCGGATCCAATTGAAGCATAAGCCATCTTGATGAGCCCAAAAGTACAACAAAACAAAAAAGAAAATGATCAAAATTGATTCAGCCGGTTTCACTTGATGTGCGTTCGTATAGGATTCGACATTCATTTTTATATAGGTATAAACATACCAAAAAATTAAACAAAAAAAAACAAAAGATTATTATTTTTTTGAATCTTAAAACATATTAAAAGTCTGCACACAAACGTACAAGGATTCTCGCAAGGGCAATGAGACCTTTTCAAAAACTCTATTTATTTATCAAAAATCGGGGAAAATCAGCATCAATTATCATATGATAGCTTGTTGTAGATTGTAAAGGATTATTGTACACAGTAAGATTAAACTTTACAAAAAGAAAAGCTTTAGGTGGTTCTTTTTTTTTCTTTAGCAAAATTTACATTGAAATCACCAGCCAAAATAAGTGAAAGTTTGTGGTAATTTTGTCCGAGTAGAGCAGAACCCCCTCACTAAACTCCAAAAGACATATATGGATGAACAACGTTATGTTTTGAACTGAACTAGCCGGCGATATGTAAATAACTGCCATTATTATTTGAATACCGTTCTTTGTCCTTCATATTGTGGAACAAATGTCGCCAATACTTGACCTTCGTATCATTGATTCCGTAATTATATGCATACTTGGTGTAACAATGCTGATTGTATCACTGTGATTATTATAAATTGCTACTCTCCAAGCACGAGAATCTGGATTTTTGTATTTTACAATGCAAACGAGATTCGGAATATGAAACTCCTGATCCCAACCACGTCTCACTGAAAAGTAAATATTGCATTTTTGCTTTATGTCCTGGGTCTATCTAGGAAACTGATAGTGTCCAAGTTTCAGTTCGATAGGACAGAAAAACAAAAAAGTTTTTCTTATAACAACATGAATTCAAATGGATGGTTTGTATGGGAGGTACCTCCCGTAGTAGTCCGATTAGGCTTGTTCTTACAAATTTCCTGGGTCTGTCTTGAAAACTGATAGCGTTCAAGCTTCAGATCGATAGGACAAAAATCAAAAAGTTTTTCTTATAAGAACATGAATTCAAATGGGTGGTTTGAATGGGAGGTACCCCCACTAGTGCTCCAATTAGGGTGGTTCTTACAAATTTCCTGGGTCATTCTTGGAAACACATAGCGTTCAAGTTTCAGATCGATAGGACAAAAATCAAAATGTTTTTCTTATAAGAACATGAATTCAAATGGGTGGTTTGTATGGGAGGTACCTCCAATACTGGTTCACTTCGGGTGGTTCTTACAAATTTCCTGGTTCTGTCTTGGAAACTAATAGCGTTCAAGTTTCAGATCGACAGGACAAAAATTAAAACGTTTTTCTAATAAGAACATGTATTCAAATGGGTAGTTTGAATGGGAGGTACCCCCACTACTGTTTCGCTTCGGGTGGTTCTTACAAATTTCCTGGGTCTGTCTCGGAAACTAATAGCGGTCAAGTTTCATATCGGTGGGACAAAAATCAAAAAGTTTTTCTAATCAGAACATGTATTCAAATGGGTGGTTTGTATGGGAGGTACCTTCAATACTGGTTCACTTCGGGTGGTTCTTACAAATTTCCTGGTTCTGTCTTGGAAACTAATAGCGTTCAAATTTCAGATCGATAGGACAAAAATCAAAAGATTTTTCTTATAAGAACATCAATTCAAATGGGTGGTTTGAATGTGAGGTACCCCCACCAGTGGCCGATTCGAGTGGTTCCGACAAATGTCCTGCGCATGTATCGGAAACTGATAGTGTCCAAGTTTCAGATCGATAGGACAAAAATCCAAAAGTTTTTCTTATATGAACGTGAATTCAAATGGGTGGTTTGTATGGGAGGCACCCACACTAGTGGTCCAATTCGGTTGGTTCCGACATATGTCCTGCGCATGTATCGGAAACTGATAGTGTCCAAGTTTCAGTTCGATAGGACAAAAATCAAAAAGTTTTTCTTATACGAACAGGAATTCAAATGGGTGGTTTGAATGGGAGGTACCCCCACTACTGGTTCGCTTCGAGAAGTTCTTACAAATTTCCTGGGTCTGTCTTGGAAACTAATAGCGGTCAAGTTTCAGTTCGATAGGACAAAAATCAAAAAGTTTTTCTTATATGAACGTGAATTCATATGGGTGGTTTGTATGGGAGGCACCCACACTAGTGGTCCAATTCGGTTGGTTCCGACATATGTCCTGCGCATGTATCGGAAACTGATAGTGTCCAAGTTTCAGTTCGATAGGACAAAAATCTAAAAGTTTTTCTTATAATAACATGAATTCAAATGGGTGGTTTGTATGGGAGGCACCCCCACTACTGGTTCGCTTCGAGAGGTTCTTACAAATTTCCTGGGTCTGTCTAGGAAACTAATAGCGTTCAAGTTTCAGTTCAATAGGACAAAAATCTAAAAGTTTTTCTTATAATAACATGAATTCAAATGGGTGGTTTGTATGGGAGGCACCCCCACTACTGGTTCGCTTCGGATGGTTCTTACAAATTTCCTGGGTCTGTCTTGGAATCTAATAGCGTTCAAGTTTCGGTTCGATAGGACAAAAATCAAAAAGTTTTTCTAATAGGAACATGTATTCAAATGGGTGGTTTGCATGGGAGGCACCCCTACCAGTGGCCGATTCGAGTGGATCCGACAAATGTCCCGCGCGTGTATCGGAAACTGACAGTGTGCAAGTTTCAGTTCGATAGGACAAAAATCAAAAAGTTTTTCTTATGTAAACATGAATTCAACTGGGTGGTTTGAATGGAGATACCCCCACTACTGGTTCGCTTCGGGTGGTTCTTACAAATCTCCTGGGTCTGTCATGGAAACTAATAGCGTTCAAGTTTCAATTCAATAGGACAAAAATCAAAAAGTTTTTCTTATATGAACATGAATTCAAATGAGTGGTTTGAATGGGAGGTACCCCCACTACTGGTTCGCTTCGGGTGGTTCTTACAAATTTCCTGGGTCTGTCATGGAAACTAATAGCGTTCAAGTTTCAATTCAATAGGACAAAAATCAAAAAGTTTTTCTTATATGAACATGAATTCAAATGGGTGGTTTGAATGGGAGGTACCCTCACTACTGGTTTGCTTCGGATGGTTCTTACAAATTTTCTGGGTCTGTCTTGGAAACTAATAGCGTTCAAGTTTCAGATCGATAGGACAAAAATCAAAAGGTTTTTCTTATATGAACATGAATTCAAATGGGTGGTTTGAATGTGAGGTACCCCCACTACTGGTTCGCTTCGGGTGGTTCTTACAAATTTCCTGCGTCTGTCTTAGAAACTAATAGCGTTCAAGTTACAGTTCGATAGGACAAAAATCAAAAAGTTTTTCTTATATAAACATGAATTCAAATGGGTGGTTTGTATGGGAGGCATCCCCACTACTGGTTCGCTTCGGGTGGTTCTTACAAATTTCCTGGGTCTGTCTTGGAAACTAATAGCGTTTAAGTTTCACATCGAGAGGACAAAAATCAAAAAGTTTTCTCATATGAACATGAATTCAAATGGGTGGTTTGAATGGGAGGTACCCCCACTACTGGTTCGCTTTGGGTGGTTCCTACAAATTTCCTGGGTCTGTCTTGGAAACTAATAGCGTTCAAGTTTCAGTTCAATAGGACAAAAATCAAAAAGTTTTTCTTATATAAACATGAATTCAAATGGGTGGTTTGTATGGGAGGCACCCCCACTACTGGTTCGCTTCGGGTGGTGCTTACAAATTTCCTGGGTCTGTCTTGGAACCTAATAGCGGTCAAATTTAAGTTCGATAGGACAAAAATCAAAAAGTTTTTCTAATAAGAACATGTATTCAAATGGGTGGTTTGCATGGGAGGTACCCCCACCAGTGGCCGATTCGAGTGGTTCCGACAAATGTCCTGCGCATGTATCGGAAACTGATAGTGTCCAAGTTTCAGATCGATAAGACAAAAATCAAAAAGTTTTTCTTATATGAACATAAATTCAAATGGGTGGTTTGAATGGGAGGTACCCCCACTACTGGTTCGCTTCGGGTGGTTCTTACAAATTTCCTGGGTCTGTCTAGGAAACTAATAGCGTTCAAGTTTCAGTTCGATAGGACAAAAATTAAAAAGTTTTTCTAATAGGAACATGTATTCAAATGGGTGGTTTGCGTGGGAGGCACCCCCACCAGTGGCCGATTCGAGTGGATCCGACAAATGTCCCGCGTGTGTATCGGAAACTGACAGTGTCCAAGTTTCATATCGATGGGATAAAAATCAAAAAGTTTTTCTTATATGAACTTGAATTCAAATGGGTGGTTTGAATGGGAGGTACCCCCACTACTGGTTCGCTTCGGGTGGTTCTTAAAAATTTCCTGGGTCTGTCTTGGAAACTAATAGCGTTCAAGTTTTAGTTCGATAGGACAAAAATCAAAAAGTTTTCTCATATGAACATGAATTCAAATGGATGGTTTGAATGGGAGGTACCCCCACTACTGGTTCGCTTCGGGTAGTTCTTACAAATTTCCTGGGTCTGTCTAGGAAACTAATAGCGTTCAGGTTACAATTCGATTGGACAAAAATCAAAAAGTTTTTCTTATATGAACATGTATTCAAATGGGTGGTTTGAATGGGAGGCACCCACACTACTGGTTCGCTTCGGGTGGTTCTTACAAATTTCCTGAGTCTGTCTTGGAAACTAATAGCGGTCAAGTTTCATATCGATGGGACAAAAATCAAAAAGTTTTTCTAATCAGAACATGTATTCAAATGGGTGGTTTGAATGGGAGGTACCCCAACACAGGTTCGCTTCGGGTGGTTCTTACAAATTCCCTGGGACTGTCTTGGAAACTAATAGCGTTCAAGTTTCAGATCGATAGGACAAAAATCAAAAAGTTTGTCTTATAAGAACATGAATTCAAATGGGTGGTTTGAATGGGAGGTACCCTCACTACTGGTTTGCTTCGGATGGTTCTTACAAATTTTCTGGGTCTGTCTTGGAAACTAATAGCGTTCAAGTTTCAGATCGATAGGACAAAAATCAAAAGGTTTTTCTTATATGAACATGAATTCAAATGGGTGGTTTGAATGAAGGTACCCCCACTACTGGTTCGCTTCGGGTTGTTCTTACAAATTTCCTGCGTCTGTCTTGGAAACTAATAGCGTTCAAGTTACAGTTCGATAGGACAAAAATCAAAAAGTTTTTCTTATATGAACATGAATTCAAATGGGTGGTTTGTATGGGAGGCACCCCCACTACTGGTTCGCTTCGGGTGGTTCTTACAAATTTCCTGGGTCTGTCTTGGAAACTAATAGCGTTTAAGTTTCACATCGAGAGGACAAAAATCAAAAAGTTTTTCTTATATGAACATGAATTCAAATGGGTGGTTTGAATGGGAGGTACCCCCACTACTGGTTCGCTTTGGGTGGTTCCTACAAATTTCCTGGGTCTGTCTTGGAAACTAATAGCGTTCAAGTTTCAGTTCAATAGGACAAAAATCAAAAAGTTTTTCTTATATAAACATGAATTCAAATGGGTGGTTTGTATGGGAGGCACCCCCACTACTGGTTCGCTTCGGGTGGTGCTTACAAATTTCCTGGGTCTGTCTTGGAACCTAATAGCGGTCAAGTTTAAGTTCGATAGGACAAAAATCAAAAAGTTTTTCTAATAAGAACATGTATTCAAATGGGTGGTTTGCATGGGAGGTACCCCCACCAGTGGCCGATTCGAGTGGTTCCGACAAATGTCCTGCGCATGTATCGGAAACTGATAGTGTCCAAGTTTCAGATCGATAAGACAAAATTAAAAAGTTTTTCTTATATGAACATAAATTCAAATGGGTGGTTTGAATGGGAGGCACCCCCACTACTGGTTCGCTTCGGGTGGTTCTTACAAATTTCCTGGGTCTGTCTTGGAAACTAATAGCGTTCAAGTTTCAGTTCGATAGGACAAAAATCAAAAAGTTTTCTTATATGAACATGAATTCAAATGGATGGTTTGAATGGGAGGTACCCCCACTACTGGTTCGCTTCGGGTGGTTCTTACAAATTTCCTGCGTCTGTCTTAGAAACTAATAGCGTTCAAGTTACAGTTCGATAGGACAAAAATCAAAAAGTTTTTCTTATATAAACATGAATTCAAATGGGTGGTTTGTATGGGAGGCACCCCCACTACTGGTTCGCTTCGGGTGGTTCTTACAAATTTCCTGGGTCTGTCTTGGAAACTAATAGCGTTTAAGTTTCACATCGAGAGGACAAAAATCAAAAAGTTTTCTCATATGAACATGAATTCAAATGGGTGGTTTGTATGGGAGGCACCCCCACTACTGGTTCGCTTCGGGTGGTTCTTACAAATTTCCTGGGTCTGTCTAGGAAACTAATAGCGTTCAAGTTTCAGTTCGATAGGACAAAAATCAAAAAGTTTTTCTAATAAGAACATGTATTCAAATGGGTGGTTTGCATGGGAGGTACCCCCACCAGTGGCCGATTCGAGTGGTTCCGACAAATGTCCTGCGCATGTATCGGAAACTGATAGTGTCCAAGTTTCAGATCGATAGGACAAAAATCAAAAAGTTTTTCTTATATGAACATAAATTCAAATGGGTGGTTTGAATGGGAGGTACCCCCACTACTGGTTCGCTTCGGGTGGTTCTTACAAATTTCCTGGGTCTGTCTAGGAAACTAATAGCGTTCAAGTTTCAGTTCGATAGGACAAAAATTAAAAAGTTTTTCTAATAGGAACATGTATTCAAATGGGTGGTTTGCGTGGGAGGCACCCCCACCAGTGGCCGATTCGAGTGGATCCGACAAATGTCCCTCGTGTGTATCGGAAACTGACAGTGTCCAAGTTTCATATCGATGGGATAAAAATCAAAAAGTTTTTCTTATATGAACATGAATTCAAATGGGTGGTTTGAATGGGAGGTACCCCCACTACTGGTTCGCTTCGGGTGGTTCTTAAAAATTTCCTGGGTCTGTCTTGGAAACTAATAGCGTTCAAGTTTCAGTTCGATAGGACAAAAATCAAAAAGTTTTCTTATATGAACATGAATTCAAATGGATGGTTTGAATGGGAGGTACCCCCACTACTGGTTCGCTTCGGGTGGTTCTTACAAATTTCCTGGGTCTGTCTAGGAAACTAATAGCGTTCAAGTTACAATTCGATTGGACAAAAATCAAAAAGTTTTTCTTATATGAACATGTATTCAAATGGGTGGTTTGAATGGGAGGCACCCACACTACTGGTTCGCTTCGGGTGGTTCTTACAAATTTCCTGGGTCTGTCTTGGAAACTAATAGCGGTCAAGTTTCATATCGATGGGACAAAAATCAAAAAGTTTTTCTAATCAGAACATGTATTCAAATGGGTGGTTTGAATGGGAGGTACCCCAATACAGGTTCGCTTCGGGTGGTTCTTACAAATTCCCTGGGACTGTCTTGGAAACTAATAGCGTTCAAGTTTCAGATCGATAGGACAAAAATCAAAAAGTTTGTCTTATAAGAACATGAATTCAAATGGGTGGTTTGATTGTGAGGTACCCCCACTACTGGTTCGCTTCGGATGGTTCTTACAAATTTCCTGGGTCTGTCTTGGAATCTAATAGCGTTCAAGTTTCAGATCGAGAGGACGAAAATCAAAAAGTTTTTCTTATATGAACATGAATTCAAATGGGTGGTTTGAATGGGAGGTACCCCCACTACTGGTTCGCTTCGGGTGGTTTTTACAAATTTCCTGGGTCTGTCTAGGAAACTAATAGCGTTCAAGTTTCAGATCGATAGGACAAAAATCAAAATGTTTTTCTTATGTGAACATGAATTCAAATGGGTGGTTTGTATGGGAGGTACCTCCAATACTGGTTCACTTCGGGTGGTTCTTACAAATTTCCTGGTTCTGTCTTGGAAACTTATAGCGTTCAAGTTTCAGATCGATAGGATAAAAATCAAAAAGTTTTTCTTATATAAACGTGAATTCAAATTTTGTATATTTATTTATATTTATTATAAGGAAAATGGGAAAAACCTTACATTAATTTTTCTAAAAAATAACTTAACGACTAAGACTTAACACTAAAGAAACATGTTATTTATCATCAAAAAAAAAAAAATGTTATTTATCATTGGCGCAGTATAGTGCTCGTTGTAGAGACAGTCCGTAAGTGTATTTATAAATAGTATAGTTTGTTTCTTTTTCTGTTCTAATATTATAATCATGATATCTAAATAAACATCATCAAAAAAAAAAAAATAAATAAAATAAAATAAAATATATCTGCTATGTATTTTTTCTGTAGTTCTACTGCTTTGCTGCTGCGGCTTTATTTGTTGTGGTGGTTTAAAACAACATTCTTTCTTCCCCGAGCAAATGCAAAAATGCACTAACTTTCTGCATCCACCCAAAATTCAATCATTTAGCTTAAGCTAAGATATCGGCGGGTCTAAAATCAATTCGATTCTGTACTATGTATGTATCTACTATGTTACTTATGTCACTTGCACCAACCGAATGGCCAGTTTCTATATTCTTTT
>JBAMAW010000150.1:0-84443 GCA_037043295.1 Amiota minor | reverse complement strand
TAATAACAAGCTTTCAATTCTTACAACCAATACACATGTGTCCTTCGTACAAGAAAGAGGAAGGGGTTCACTTAGCACTACGAGCATCTAAGTAAGCAAAAGGGCAGCACGATCGTTGCGAATTATACGAGATGAGTTCCTTGTATGGACAAGGACTCTGGCTAGAGGGTTACCGCGTCGAACTAGTTTGTCCATGTAAATACCTTTACGCTTGGAACATTCTTCTTTTGCTGCTGGTACTTCCAGGTCTTTGTAAATGCCTTCATTCCTGGTATACCATGGGGTTCGCGTGATTGTTCTAAGTATCTTGTATTGTGCTCTTCGTATAACTTTAATGTTACTCGCGTTTGCGGTACTCCACAATTCAGAAACATAAGTCCAAATTGGATTAATAACAGAGTTATACAACATCACCTTGTACTCAAGCCTCAGTCCAGATTTAGAATTCATTAGCCAGTGAAGACTTTGAGCCCTTAGTTTCGTAAGTATCTTTGTAGCTTCTATATGCTTCCGCCAGGTGAGCCGTCTGTCCAGATGAACACCAAGTTAAGTTACCACTTGAGTTTAAGGAATTGTAATACCATTTAAAGATACTGGAGAACAAGTCCGTTGGTTCAATGTAAATGTAATGTGCTCACATTTCCCAGTTGGATAACCACTCCTGCAGGCTTTTAAGATGACCATCCAAGCATGCAGAAGCTTTTACTGGGCAACGGGAGCGGCTGACTACGGCAGTTTCATAAGCAAAAGTCGAAGTAACAATTTGAATACTTGATGGAATGTCGGCAGTGAATCACATGTATAGAGTTGGTCACAAGACACTGCTTTGGGGAACGACTGATTTTATCATAAATTCATTTGTTGCCTATACTGCTGAGCAATATTCTCGCAGTTCAAAGTTTTGCTAGAAAACCAAATTGATGATCTGGGATTGAACTATTTGCTTGTAACTGGTGATTGAGTTTGGCTTTAAGAACCTTCTCAAATAGCTTAGAAAGACATGGAAATAGACTTATAGGTCTATATGAAGAAGGACATGTCCTATCCTTCCCGAGCTTTGGAACCATTATAATAACCGATTTCTTCCATTGCTTTGCAAAGTACCCAATTCGAAGGATAGCATTGAAAGGACACGAGAGAAAAACTATTGCTGCGTTTGGAAGTTCACTTATCATTTTTGGCACGATTCTATCATAACCAGCAGATTTTTTGGGCTTCAGTTGAATCCTTATATTAGATTCAATTTCACTTGAGCTTTCTTGGAGACATATTTGCTGAATTTGTGATTGTCTGGTGAGGAAGTTTGTAGGTAGGTTAGGTTGAAACACGTGCTCCAGATGGTTGGCAAATACATTAGCCTTCTATTCATCAGAACGAGTCCAACTTCCGGTTCTGTCTCTAATAGGTGAATCCAGTTCCATAGGAATTTTTAGCGATTTTCATGTTTTTCAAAATGAAAATTTAGTGTTCGTGGGTGATAGATTAAAGATGTAGCGCCTTTGAGCCTCGAGCTGGTCCCTTAAAAGTGATTTGACTAGTTTTTTTGTTGCAGTTTTTAGCCTTTGTTTAGCAGTAGGAGATCTATGCTGTTACCATTCTCTTCTCAATCGGCGTTTAGAAGCAACTTGCTGATATGAGGCTTCTAGGTATATTTTTTGTGATACTAAAGTCGACGATATCGGGAGTTTTTCTTAGATCTGCCGGTCAGTATGTAGGCCTTCCCTGAGAAACCAAGTCTAGCATGTTTTTACAATTTACAAGAGTGCCGTAGAGTTGCCGACCCAATAAGTGTATTCACCGGCCGCCAAAAATCGTTCTCCAAGGCTACCAAAGAAATTTTTAAACACATCTGCAGATATTGAAAATCGTGGAGGACAATATATACCAGATAACGTCAGATTACCATGCCGCAGTTACATCCGAACCGAAATTGCTTGTAGATAAATAAATGAGTAAGGCTCTTGAGTCTGGTGTTTTATACGCTTTCTTATTATAAAGCATGTACCACCATGAGCCTTTCCATCCGGATTATTTGTTGTATAAATTAAGTAGTCTGGTATAAAGAACATCACATCTACATTGTTGTCCTCTAGATACCTCATCAAATCTAGTTTGTGCTGTGAAACGCCATTTGGGTTCAAGTGAATTATTTTTATACGAGCCATTATGGGGAATAACTTATCCCAAATTTTCATTTGGATTTTCATCATTTCGTGAAAAGAGTTTTGCATCATTAAGATTGTTTGATTCAGGGTCTGTAACAAATTCACCAACATAGTTACACTAGAACTTTGTGGTTGCAACACTGGCTCATTACAAGCATTTTGAGTTTGGGTAGTTTGTGGAATTGGTTCTTTATGTAAAGACATTGGAGCCGTAGGCTTCAAAATCATTTTCGCAGTTTGCTGTTGAGCGCCTAAGCGCAGTGTACCTGCATACGACACATTTGAAGTTAAAGAAATGTTAGGTGGTGGACACATATCTGTCGTTAATTTTGTACGGATAGACTCAAGGCTAAAATGGGCGGAATTTTTTTGTGACTGCAAACGGTTCTTCAACTCCTTATATACAGGACAACCTCTTATTATCTAAGTTTACAGGTTGCGGTTTCATGCAAGTCTGCACAAGCTACGCGTCCTGGACGAAGGGTGAAATAGGATTTTGTTTGGCCAAATTCCTGACAATTTGTGCATTGCACAGGATTTACTCGTTTGTGAGGCTCCTCCACAGTTACCGCACGATGAAGTAAATATTTAATGTTGTATATGGGATGCACTTCATTTTTCTTTAAATGCTGTAACTTTGGAACCAACTCAATTTTGTACAATGGCTGTGGAATTTTATTCTTATTAACAATATTGATCACTACTTTGTCCTCAAACCCTGTTTCTTCCAGGGCTCTCTTAATATTTCTACAATCAACAGAAGATTCAATGCCCTTAGCTACAACTACCAGCCCTTTACTGCTTTTGAGCTGATAGGTATAATAGCTTCTCTTAGACTCCCTAAGGTAATTGGTTACAGAACTGTAGTTTGCTTTCGTATAAATTTCGACCTTAGTTTCCTTAATATTACCCTTGGTAATAGAGACAATATGAAAGTTATTGTTGCCGATCTACAAGCCTATTCGAACTTTCTTCACGAACATATATTGAAGGAAGTTTTCGCGTTTAGGTTTTGATGCGTTTCTGTCATCGTTTTTGGGAGGATCATCCTTTTCAGCAAGTATGTGAATTACTTTCCAAGAGCATTTTTTATTAGCATTATTATTTTTTTGCGGGCTTGGTTTACGCTTATTGTGGATTTGTATGTAGCGGTCAATGCCTGTCTGCACTGACGCTTTTTTTTCCAGAGCCCCGTTTTGCATGCGCTGTTTTTGACTAACTGCTGGTGATACAGTTGTCTTTTTGATTGGATGATGCCGTAACTGTTTCCGACGATTCCCTATTTTCGCTGTTTGCTCCTGATGTTGTTACTATGCAGCTCGCTTCTTCTAGGATTGGGTTATTGATGCGATTAATTGTTTGGGTTTTTTTTGCTGTTACAGTAACTGCATTTGATGACGTAATCGATGCAGTAGCTGAGAACACTGTTGTTGTTTCTGAAACGACACTAGCTGTTGAAATAAAAGTTGTGCTTTTTGTTTGTTGCAGTTTTAAACACAGTTTCTTCTGGGCTTGAATAGAAAGGATGTTGAGCGGAAGGGCACTGGGCACTCCATGGAACTGAGTGACTAGTGCTTACTGCACTAGAAGACAGAACAGAAGAGCAACATCTTGCTATATCTTCGGGTGGCTGTGCGGTTAATAAGGAACCTTTGTTTTTTGTCCTTGTACCATTAACGACAAACGAGAAGTATGCATTTCCCGCTATCATTAGTGGGGCTGTTTGGCTGTGATAAAAAAAATTTATTATTATAGTTGCAAGGTAAATGTCTGATCAGCAAAACTGCTCGAAGACGTATGAGGGGGAATACAAGACTTTTTTTTTAATGGTAAATATGTATATTTGTTTTTAGTATTAAATTTTTGCAAAACCCCTACAAGACCAAACACAAAAAGTTGTGTATGTTTTACTGGTGTTCATGTTTGGATACTTCTTGAATTTTCTTTGGTTCTCGTTGTTTTTGTATTTTTACCGCTCATTTATTAATAACTACGTAAGCACAAGACAGAGCACTGCACGGCTCAACACGAAAGAAAAAAAATTATCCCTTCTCGAATCAAGTGCTACACACAACTTTGTCAATAACAACACTTTCCGCAGCAATACTTTCATAAATCAACTCGTGTGGAGTTGTGCATCGTTGATCTAGTCAAATTTGTAAACAAAGACAGAGTGGGACCGGCTCGTAGCAGGGAACACGGTCGCACGGCTTGACGAATTGGAACGACCGAATCAGTAAAGCAAATGAAAGAAATGAGTTGAAATGATGCTTTGATTTATTTCGAAACCACCATGAGTTGATTCTCAATTAGCATACCTCATTTTCATAGTATGCACAGTGTTTTTGATACTGTACGCACTATTGCCATTTTTTTTCCTTCGAAGAAATTTTTTTCCTTCGAAGAAATTTGTAGAAATGAAAACAATGCTTATCATCAATTACTTAAGAAAATATACATTTGAAAATTAAATTTTATTTACTTTACATTTTAATATATTATACATGTTTAAAAACATCAATTTGTTTATCATATTATCGTTCCTTGTTGTGGTATTCCTTTTCTTCGCAAGTAAGGTTTCTCTTTTGTGAGAATACTTTTTCTAAATAGGCAAACGATGCCTACTAAGTTTTTGCACCAATGCAATACCTTGAAGTCAGCATCAAGAGTTGGAACTCATAACAGGTGATTTTTTAAGAGCTTTCTAATTTGATTTAAATAAAAAAAAAAAACACATACATAAAATTCATTAGCTGTATTTTGAAAAGTTTCACACCCAAATCCGCAAAATTTTCCACGTAGTGGAGTAACAGAGGCCCAATTGCTGCGAACGGCGTCGAATCGATAACTCAGGGTCACCAAGAACACTGGCGGATACATCTGCGATTTTTTTTCTCTGTCCACACTCTACTCTATAATGTAAATTGGGTGCGTAATTTAGCCACAATATTCCGAATAGCCGTCTCAGAAGGTCGACCGAACTGACCATAAAATGGAAGAAGTACACGATACACTTGCTTTAGCGAGCATGAATTTTGTTAGTAAAATTCAATAATTTGTAAACGCTGTTCGTTTGTAAGTCGATTCATGGTTAAATTATAGACCAAACTAAACGTGTTTGACAGTAACACAAGGCACGTAAACCGCGTCAGCTATTAAAAACAGTGTTGCCATAAAGAAAAGTTGCTCAACAATCACCCGTTATATCTCCCTTGCTATTACTTCCTCGTCTGACTCTGCTGGGAGGGGTTCAATGAAGTCAGCTAGAAATCATAATTAGTAGCCATTTTTTCACGATCCATATTACTCTTGAACGACAACCTAATAGTCGTCAATAGTCCGCCTGAAATCAACATGTTTTAGCTAATTTGTTGGATGAAAGAAGTACAATGCAATTGTATAATACTTAGTTTCATGTTTGAGTATGATAGTGTCGATAAAATCATGCAATGAAGACTTAAATTTTTTGAAAATATGTCTGTCTACAGTGGAATGTTTGCATAATTTTTGCAGAAAATGATTCGGTGGAATAACTCATTGGATTATCCCATTCTAAAAATTTCGACATTTCCTCTATATAGGGTAACTAAAAAAGCTTATATTTTGTATAGAATGAAATATATTAATTACCTTGGGTTTGGTTTTCATAAATGAAATTTTAATATAAAGCAAAGCATCACCAGTTCAGCATTGCGGGTCTGTTGTTGTTGTTATCTTGTACAAAAAACCAAACAGCAGCAACAACAACACCAGCGAAGCATCAATAACACAAGTAACCCGCGCACTTCCCTTCTCAACAGACGCTTGCTCGGTCTTCAGCCACTTGTTCGTATGCTCTTCGTAAAAAAAAACACATTAGTAAAAAATTTTCCATTTTTCTCTTACATGCATAAACATTCATTCTCTTCGCTGCATTGTCTGGTGCGTCTTCCCACTACGTCTCTGAAGCATCATCACATTTTGATTTCCGTAACATTTCAGTTTCATATTTTTTGGATATCCTTCCCCTCGCTAAAGAAGTTTCACTTAAAACTAAATAGCAATATAAAGATACTTGCGCATTTGGCGCTTTAGACAAAGTAAAAATGCATCGTTTGAATACGAACGATAAAGCCAACACACCTGGCTGTAGCCAGTTTCATAACTTTTTTCGGCCTTTTCAAACAATCGAGGACGATGGCAGTTCCACGGTAACTGACAGCGAGGGTGAGCAAGCCGCCTACATCATTAAAAGAAGTATGTCCCCCACCTATTACGGTTTTGAAGAAGCCCGCAAAAAGCAGTTCATGATATGGTTAGAGCATCTGCAGTAAAAGAGTATTGTGTTAAATCCATATCAATAGGTATTAAAATATTTTTAAACACTACGTCGGATTTCGATTTGGTCTGTCATGAGCTAAGTAAGCAAGAATGTGAATTCTACTCCCACGAGACTAGAAAAACAAAACCTTATAAGGCTGTTCTATCCAGTTTGGATAGACTATCCAATAATTCAATAAAAAACCTTTTGAACAGCCGTGGGCTTAAATACATTGACGTTAAGACCATTGATAAAACAACACCTTATGGTTTTAATTTTTTTTATATGTTGTTTATTTTCGAAACGATTCAATAACGCTCAAAGACCTGCGTAAACATCATTCATGCATTGATAATATCAAAGTTCGCTGGGAGTTTAAGTCCAAGCTGTCTAATTAACTCACTCAAGTGCTAAAATTGCCAACTGTTTGGACATAGATGTAGCACTTGTAATATTAAAAATCATGCTCTTTCTGCGCTGGTCCGGCTCTATTCACTAAAATGGATACCCTTCGCCGTGCAAAACTGTGAGCAAAGCAAGAAATCAAAAAGGTCAACGTACCGGAACAAACAACAGTAACAATAACAACAAAACGCGAAACGCCAACTATCAGCAGTATAAGTTATTAGCTACCAACAATGCGCTGAACAAAATTTCAACGACAACGTCACACGACACGGCAAACGCAGCGGCACATTCTAATGCTAATAACAACAACTTTATTAGTTACAGAGAAGCACTAATAATAATGCAAACAACAAAAATAACAACCGCAATGCATCAAAGCAAAGTTCACCTAATCTGTTTACGCTCGATGAAATCATTTCGCTTTTGAATGAACTTCTGGACAAATTAAGCGGCTGCACAAACAAAAAAGCTCAGTTTCAAGTATTAACATAGTTAGCCGTTAAGTATGTATACACAAAATAATATTTTAAATAATTGTTTTATCATCATGGCATAAAATGCGCGTGCCGTAAAAAGTAAAAGAAACGAACTTTTACATTTTCTTACTATGAATCATGTCCATATCTGTCTATTAAGTGAAACGTGGTTAACCAATAATGATAGTTTCCTCCTTCAAGGCCATCTTGTCTATAGGAACGACCGTCTTGGTTATAAGGGGGTAGAGTATCATTAATCATAAAAAGTGACATTAAACATAAAGAGATAGTTGAATCAAATACCCATCTTATAGAAAACGTTGCGATTTAACTGGAATTAAATGGAGGAAACACTTTGAAAAATTTCGCTCTCTATTTTCCAGGCTCTCCTGCGAAATGTTTATTAAGCTCAGGCTGTTTCTCAAAAAACGCTAAGCAAAAAAAATACATGTTTAAGGCAGACTTACTTAGGATGAGTCGTAGTGATGGTAACAATATCCTAGGTGGTGATCTATATTATCGAAATCGCCAGTGGAGTTGCCTTAAAGCAAACTACTGGGGTAACATACTACATGAGTTATCAGTTCAAGACATATTTAGTGTTATTCACTCTAGGGATCCCACATATGTTCCACCCAATTATAAGCCAAAACCTTCTACACTAAACCTCTTCTTAGCAAGTTCATCGCATTTTCTCACTGAACACCTAGTTCTAAACGACATTTCGTCAGACCATTTACCCATTGTATGTAAAATTATGTCGACCATAACTACTTTCAATAAATAAACATTACTTTACTCAAAAGCTAATTGGAAGTTGTTGAGATGTATTCTTAACCAAAGCTTCCGTTGCTTCTCAAATTTAAGTAATAATACACTAGCTACCTGTAATGAAATTGACTCTATTATTGACTTCATGACAACTAGCGTGTCTGGAGCAATTGACCAAGTAGTATCTAAATTTAATGTCATTCGATCATCTAACTCCAAAATTCCTGATAATATTATTGAGCTTATCAGAATAAGAAATATTGCACGAAGACATTGGATAAGATCTATGCAACCAATTGTCAAAGCCAGATTAAATTTTCTGAAGCATCAAATTAAAAGGCTTTTTTTTTATATTTAATAACTTTACATGGAATGATGTACCATTGTTTAACGTGATCGCCTGTCTAGGAAGACTTAAAAACACGGTGCCAAGCACATGGATTGACAAAAGTCAATTAGCGGCCGCTTGAATATATATCCGCAGGCACCAAAGTAGAGTCACATTCATTTTGGTAAATATCACTCTTTCCTTGGTAAGGGGCAAGTCCCATCTTAAACCTCTGCTGCTCTCTGGGTCACAGCACCCCACATCGAGTAAATTCTCTACCCGCATTTGGGTATTAAACCACAGCCCCACCACAAGTTGGCCGTACCCGCTGGCCAGGACGGAAACAAGTTCTGTGGGCTCCTGACCACCCGTGGTACCAGAAAAAAGCTTTTGGTCAGACTTCGTACCCGAGGTACTACCAAATTCGAACTCCAAAAAGTTCATGGGTTGGTGGCCTAGATTGAACATCCAACCTCTTCCGGCAATTTGGCAGCATTTGTGTGATAAAGATCAGGCGTGCGTATGTCCCCACTGTCACAAGGACTTTAGGCGAAAGGGTTGTAGGCTGAGACCGTTACGAGCCAGACGCCCGTGGTACCAGAAAATACATCTGGTTAGGCAGCGTAACCAAGTTACTACCAGTAGAGCTCCATGAAGCTCAGGGACTGGTTACCCCGGGGGAACACTAACCAACAACATTCACACACACACATATCGGACAGTCTCAGGCTAAAATCGGACGACGTCTCAAAATACTGCACGTGCAAACCCATTTAATCTTCTAACTCTATCCCTATTGGAGAGCACCTCACTAAAATCAAAACCCCCATTAACACTCAAAATACCAAGCTCATTCAAATCCCTTCAATAGTCATACAGAGAACATTCACAGAGAACATGTTGCCATGTCTCGTCCGTCGAGCCACAAGGGCATTCCGCACTGTCATTTAGGCCCCTTGAATGCAAAAAAGCATTAAGGGAACCATGACCAGTCAACAGGAATCCGAGCCAAAGGTTAAAACAAAAGTCCGGTCGACTGCCAACAAATGTGACATCCTGAATGGACCTATATGACACCCGCCCACACACAGAACTGTCCCATCTAATTTGCCAGTCAGACAGGACACACTCATTCAACACATCCATCCCATATAACCATTCATCCTGCAGCAATGGTAATCCTCTCCTGATCTTGAAGTCAATGGCTCTTCGCCTGACCTCCAGATCAAGAGAAACCACACCAAGCAAAATCTGCAAAGCCTCAGTGGAGACACTACGACATACCGGCAAACATCCCAATATCATGACCATCTGGCATGATAATACTTCTTTCTTGCCTACAACAGACGATGCTGTTTTATACCACATCGAAGATCCATATGCTGCACATGCAACAAATGGATCCCCATGTATGGTACGAACAGCACGTCTACTGAGACCCCATTCACTCCGCAAAATACGGCGCATTTTACCAACCACACCAAACAACAGGTATCTAATGCGAGCAATATGAGGAATGAAATTCATTCTCTCACCCACAGTTATACCGTATTTCACATAGTTACATACTGAATGCTGACAGTATCAAGCCTGACGATAGGACTCCGACTTTGTGACAATTTGCCCTTAAGCAACATTGCCACAGTCTTATCCACCACCACACTGACACCAACACTACTGCTCCATTCAGAAATAAAGCGCTCGATTTCCAAACGCAATTGTCCCTTAATCAAAATAAGCAAATCATCCGCATACGCACAGCACTTGTACTCATGTCCGAGCTGCATTAACAGGGAATCCATCATGATTTTCCAAATAAATGCCCTGTGGGCAACCACGAAGCACATCACACACTCATTCAATCCAACCACACAAGCTCGCCTGACAGAGAAATAACTCTTCCAAAGAGCCATTCCCCGACTTCCACAATCTCTCAATTTCCTCAACACACAATCCCAACTTAGATAGTCGAACACACCCATAAAATCTACAAACACACCTAGCACATACTTGGAACTACTTGCCCGAACACAGCCAGACACATAGCCCCAAGCGTCTTCGACGCATTTACCCTTCCTAAACCCAAATTGCAGATCAGACATTTGTTCATACACTCTATCCTGAAGCCTTTCTACCAGAACTCATTCCAGCACTTTACCAAGTACCGGCAAGAGATTGATGCCCCGAAAAGAACGAATACTACTCTTAATTCTATCAGGCAACTTCAGAAGCACAATTACCTTAGTACACTTCCACGCCTTGGGAAAATACCCAACCGATACATACTTCCCATACAGCGCATTCCTGTACTCATGAATGGCCTTAACCCTATTCGTACCAGGCTTAACGTGTGACGTTAAGTACCACGTAGTGACTATAAGTCACCAAGTATTGTACAAACATTTTAAAAAGCTAGTGTGTAAAGAAAAAAGCGTAACCCAAATATTTTTTTTTGTTAATAAAAACATTAATATATGTATTTATATATGTAATAGAGTAAAAAATTGATATGAATTAATTATTCTTTACACATTTGGGGCAAACTACCGTTTTTTTAGAAATATATTGGTTGCATAATTCACAATGTTGCAACGACCCCAAGGACCACGCTTATTGCTCCGCAGAAAAGCTCTCCACTCATCCTCTTTCACTCTTATAAGTATGCGCTTATACTCTTTCAATACACGACTACACTCAGATCTAAGTTCGTCTACATTCATAGCCTCAGCAGATCTAGCCCGCAGGAATCTCTTCCGAAGTCTACGAACCAGCCTCCGCTTCATGCTTAACTCATTCTTCCACCAATTCACTCTTCCAAGATTGCCCCTACGGCATCATGGAAACATATAATCATTCACACCACTCACCCACTTTTCCACACACTCAATCTGCTCATTAACATTCATTCCAGAGAAAAGGTTCAACGGAACTTCCGCTGCTGCTTCTTTCAAGTACACACCATGCAGTGCCCAATTTGCATTACGCACACGCCAACCAATCACGGGTACACTTTCACGCACAACTGGAGTGTAAGTTTTTATAATCCTTGGACGCTTTTGCAAAACAGTTTGGGAATGAGTTTTGCCGAAGTTTTAGTTATTTTGGCTTCAATCGTTGGTAGGCCAGCCTCTGCCAAAATGCAACGTGTTGGCGAAGTTGGGAAGGCATTGATGCTCCGTCGAACTGCTGTGTGGTAGGCAGGTTTGAATAATTTTAAATGAGATTTAGCGCACCAGCCAGAAATTGGAACACCTTATTCAATTTTAGACAGTATCAGAGCGCTGATGACATTGATTAGGGCATTTGTGTTAATAAGGGCATGCTTGGAACTTAAGTATTTATTTATGTTTAATTTTCTTTTTCAAGATTATGTTTTAAAAATAAACAGTGTTGTTTGTGCTTCAAGGGATTTAATGTTTGTATTATTAAAATTTAAATCTACATATTTACAGTTGTGCTTTTTGCAGATGTGCAAAATCTTATATTTATTAGGGGAGAGAGTTGCACCGGACTGCTCTCCCTATTTCTTATTTAGCTAGAATTTTTATAAATACATTGTTTAGTTTAGTTAGATTTTGAATTTTGCTTACAATAACAGCGTCATTTACGTACATAAAAAGATTAATTTGTTTGTTGCTAAGAATTATTTTATTAAGTTGTTCGAAGGCGATTATAAATAAGACTACAGACATTGATCTTTTGTAGGAAAAAAGCTGGTTGTTTATCCTAACTCGCAATGAATGGTGGGATACCATACCACCATCCTGATGGGTAATTGGACGTATTGAAGAAGTATTTCCAGGTGACGACAACAACGTTCGAGTTGTGTCAATTAAAACTGCCCAAGGAATTCTTAAACGCCCAGTTGCAAAGCTTGCCGTATTACCATTGTGCTGAACAATCGTTCGGGTGAGGCGGTATATTTAGGAACGCTGCTTTTTTTTTTTTTTTTTTTGTTTATGTTTTCGTTTCTTTTCTTTGTTTTTTATTATTCGTAGTCTAAGTTATAATATGTTTAAGTCTCGCTCACTTAAAGCTTTCAATAGCATTAAGCTTTAATTGTGCTTTCATGTTTTTGTTTCTTGATTGCTACTTTGTTCTGTTCGTTTTAAGTTTACTTTGCTTAAGATCACGTGATTTTTGTTAGCTCCTTTATGTTCAAGATCAAGGTGCCTTAAATTGTTTGTTAATAAAAATGGACTATCCACAGTCGACTTTGAGTTTTTGTTTTCGATCTTATTATTTAAATCGATTCATTTTGTAACAAAAGTACATCGCCATAAGCGCATACATATTGCATAAACACAATATACCCTATTATTCTTAGCTTATAAAAACGAATGTAAAGTAAATAAAGAACAGTCTAAATGCAGACACGATCGGAGTCATAAATTACAAAACCACATGAGCCGGACCGCTATAATTTTTTCTAAGGTCTTGCCAAGACAGGAGAGGCTTATTTGGTTTTGGTATTGGTACTACAATCGCGGATTTCCAAACATGAGGATATTTACAAGTTTTTAGCATGAGATTATATATTCCCAATAGTTTCCTTGAGCATGGGTCTATCACTGGGGTTTTTCCTTTTGCTTTGTGTAACGAAAGTTCAAGTTCGGGAAGCGAAATCTCGTAATCAAGTTGCCTAGCTGAAAGAGTAGGCCTTTCAGGAGCATACACAAGATCTGAGATTGATTGTTTATGCCTTATATATTCTACGTCGAAGTTACCATGCATTGAATAATCGGATCAATTATTTGCAAATTCATTCGCAACATCTAAGAGAGCAGTTAATAAGCCATTTGAAGAAATAATGCATTTTATTTCCTGGCCTGGAAGGCCTACAAGTGAATTAATATCAGACCAGACTCGCTTTGTAGTAGAGCGAGGTGAAATATTGGATGTAAAGTTATTAAAGCAGATCCTCTTAGCTATTTTCACTTCACGCTTGAAATATGCGTTGGCTTTTTTATATGCGATAAGATTTGGATCAGTTATTCTACGCTTGTAGGCCTTCCATAAGTTTTGTTTTTCAACCCGTCATGTATTAAGAGTTCTGTTCCACTAGCAAATCTGTTTTTTATGTGTGAAAGGTTTTGTCTGGGGTGTTGCAGCGTTCGCAGCTGATCTAATTGCTTTTGTTATTTTGGCAGTTTCAAGTTGAATATCAGAACTTATGGAGTATTGTAAATGTTTATTGCAAATTGCTTTAAACATGTTCCAATTAGCCAGTTCTGTTTCGTATTTAGGATAGAAGAAGCATCTAGCGAAGTTAGGCTGCTATAGGATTGTCGTAATCACTGAATAGTGCTCACTGCCACTTAGATCGTAACAAGGGAAGATTTTACAGGAAGCAAACGTAAGGTCTATGTGCGTAAAAGATTTATGTGTCGAGAAAGGCGTGGCGGATCCGCCATTTAAGAACATTAAGATGTGTCCAGTAATGACTTCTTTGATTTTTTTCCCTTTGCTATTAGTGCAACTAGATCCCCAAGATGTGTCAAAAGCGTTAAAGTCTCCTATAAGTACCATTGGGGGCTTATTGGAGGATACGATTGCTGATAATTCATTTACCGAGAACGACTGATCTGGCGGAATATATGTATTGATAATACATATCTTTTGGGTGAAGTTAATCTGAATGATGTTATGTAAAATAGTGGAGTTGGGATTAGGTTGTAGAATTGAGTGGGGAATGTGCCTCTTTACAAGAACTCCGTCCCCTTGCTTTGCAGTTGAATTTGAAGGAGGATTGGTAAAGTTACCAAAATATTGTTTGTGTTTCTTGAAGACATATAACATCAGGGTTATACCTATTTATTTATTTCTAGCAGCCCGCGCCAGCTTCGCACGGGTGGTGTACCTATCTTCTATTTATCTATTTTCTATCTACATATCTATCTATCTATATAAATATATACAGAACCGATTTTAACAATTTTTTTTTTTTTTTCGTTGTTATATGTTGGAACGAATGTGTATGATCTGTGTTACAGAAGAAAAAAATACCTTAAAAGTTGAATTGAAACCCCATTCCTCAATTATATTTGCACCAAATGATGTCATTTGGGACACACTGTTGTAACTTTGAATGTTCTGCAAAAAATGATTTGACAGAGGTTCTTGTCTCGAAAGTAATGAATTCAGAGGTTCAGGTGGCGTTGTCAGTTGTGGTAACTTGACCTTGCCGTTTAGACAACATAATCCTGTTGGTTCAAGGCGAAACCTCAAAGTACTGCAATATTGACAACTTGTGCTCATTGTTCCAATCTGCACGGAATTATCGCCGGCGTAATCGACAGTTGCATCATACCTAAACGCCAAAAGTTCATAGGGAATTGCAACGTTTGCTCGTCTATTTTGTCGCCTCTCGTCTAATCTCAACGGAATGGATTGTTCCGGAGCAGTAAGTGATCTCGCTCGAAAAATTCTCACTATCTCTGCCTCTAAACGTTGGCTACGTTCTTCTTTCGACACATTGCTTCGAAGATTATAAAGGCGAGTTGCATTCCGCGTTCTCCAACCGATGATTTGATGTGTTATTGCTGGCATTTTTTCTTATAATTTGATCTAGAGTTGTCATGAGATTATGAAGAAATTTTGGGTCTTTCGCTCTCCTGCATAACGTTATTTGTTTGTTAGTGCAATGGTTCACAACCTTTTTTGGAGCAGGAATCACAATGTTAAAAAAATCTTTAATTAAAAGGTTAAATTAACATAATTAATCCTAATATTGAAAAATAATATTAATTTAAAAGGGAGAGTCGCTGGAGTCGCGGCAGAAGTCAGTTTCGTTTGTTTGTTTGTTGAATTTCGTTGTTCCGTTATCAGACGGACAGACAAACTGACAGACTTTGAGATGAGTTCTCTCTGTCTGTTTTCAAGAAGTTTCACTTCTATCGCGTGTACGATGGCACACGCACAATATTTTTTTTTAAGTTTTAAAGATGATGGTGTAAAATTTATTGTGCTGAGGACGGTAGGATATATGGACGGACGGAGGTCACTCTCAGGTCGTGGTAGCCTGAGGTGCGAATGACCCAAGCGTCAGTTCAAGGGTAGGTGGACCACCCGCGGCTAATAACATCAACGGCCTCGTTGGTCTGTGAGGTTGAATAAGGTAAATAGGTCGGTGTTTGGTTGCGGTATGGAGATGAAGTTAGGTTTGATAGTGATGTTAGGTTCGAGTGAAATAATACATTATCTGACCCTGTATCAACAGAGTTGGTTAGCAACCACACCCAGGCCGTTGCTAGCTGGGCAAAACTCTGTTGGGATACAGGAGTATGGGTCTGGTACAAGTTTTCCGCATTTTCTTTCAATTTTAAGTAGTTTTGAAACCAGCTTGAATGATGTTTCAACAACATTATTGAATAGATGCTTCATGTACGAAATTTAATGTGTGAGTTTGAAATTTAAATTCCTCAGCCACATACTATTAATCATCCAGCACGTCACCATTCAGAATCAACCAGTCTTATCACACTTTCCAAGCCAATTATTAAAAGAAAAAATTACTTCTTTTGTTATATTGTAAAAATAATGACCCGATTTGAGTTTCACTCACAACCCTCCTGCCACATCTTAGATCCTAAATTTTTTACAAAAAAACTTCTGATAACAACAAACCGAAAACAACCTTAAACACATAAGCAAGTCCTTGGAAGGCAGCTATCAATAATTATGGCGTCATCCGACTTTATAACGAATTATTTGACCTGTAAAGGAATAGGTGTTTATGAACAAATTTTTATATATAAGAAATTCATAGCATATACTTTGTTGCTTGTTCCCCATTCATGCATAGCATTGCCAACAAGCGGTTCTTCATGCTACCATCAAACTGCAACAAATACAACACAAAGCATGTCTTTTTCAACAACAGCAAATACATTATCAATAACAAAAGTAATGTACTCAGCAACAGCATCGGTCGCGTCATCGCTTGCAGTTACAACAACAATAACCAAAAACAACGCGTCCCATCAGGCATCGATCAGGTCATCTGTTAGTTCGACCGTTCCGCTTTTCTTAGTGGATCCCAGATGTTTTTGCGGTTTCTCTTTTTGTTCACACTTATTATTATAATAATAATTATGACTTCATAAAAAAACCGCAAAGATCCCATATGTTGCTACATTACGCGGGGCTTGTAATGGTAACAATGTGTGCAGCACCTCACTAGCTTCCGTACTACTTCTCTTGCACTAACGATCCAAACTTCAAGATGCAGTAAATTGATTAGAGCCTTCGGCCCTGCGAGCAAATGCTGCCCGTGTAGATGATGCACGAAAGTGAAAGTACTACCTTTTGGAAGCAAAATGGGAAATTTAGCGTTAAGATGTATAGGTTCTTTGGCTAGGCGTCCATGGAGGCGCAGAAAGAGGATATATTTGACACAACTTTCGCTGTAGTTCAAAAAAGTGTTCAGTTTTTAAAATTCTTGTTTCAAAATTTTGTTTGCTCGGATTTGCAAAATTTGCTTAGCAAAAAATGCATGTTGAAGGAGCGATACAATGCAGGTGAAACTATGGCGCAGTTCCAATGTTGACGTAGAAAACGCATCAGCTGGGGTGAAAGTTCTATTACCACTAACTATATTAAAAATACGCAACATAAGCCATCACTCGCAAAATTCCCCGATAAGAAGAAGATCTTCCAATAATGAAACCTGTAAAACTTCCTTGTTCTACATTGCTCTAACTCAGATTCGAATTTATCAGTCCACAAAGTTTGAGGCCACTGTGCTTTCATTTGCTTTAAGAATGCTTGTTCCGTAAACCAAATTGTCTCCGCCAAATCTGATGCTTTTTATCGGCGTGATATTACGTCCTTGCCAGGGACATGCATCCAACTGTCATCTGATGACTTCGTCTGCATCTCCGAAATACGGTTTGCCACAAAACAATTTAGTTTCGAAGAGTGCATATTCAGCCAGTACAAAATAATTTTTGAGTCTGTCCAGAAATATAAGCCATTCACGAATAGATCCAATTTGTGTTTTATTTTGTACACGTTTGGCATAACAAAAATGCCGCGCATAATTCTAAACGAGGTAGAGAAATTGCATTAATAGGCGCCATCTTTGAATTTGCTATTATTAACATTGTTTTTATTGTCCCGTGAAACACAGCAGCCATAGGCTCGCTGAGAATCCATGAATTTCAGATGCATAAGTTAGTGATGAGTTAATTAACCTTGGAATCTGAATTGTATTAAGATTTTGTAAATCTAGGTCGATTTGCCGCCACTGAGCTTGTAACTCAACCGGGTGTGACTCGTCCCAGTCTATGCGATACAACCAAAATTCCTGTATGAATACTTTGCAGCGGACGATAAATGGAGACACAAGTCCCAAACAATCGTACAAAAATGAAACAAGTGATACGATGTTCCGTTTGGTGACAATAGATATTGAAGGTAAATTACATCGAAATCAGAAAACATCCTGCTTTGGCTGCCATGACATAGCTACTGCCTTTGTGATATCATCGCTATCGACTTTAAAGTAAACTTCCGATACTTCACTTTCAATGTTACTCATGTTCCACTTGGCGAGTTCTAATCCTGGTTTGAAAAGAATGCTCGTCACCTGAGATGCTTTCAGTTGCATATCTTGAACGTTAGCTGCTCTTGTGAGAAGATCATCTACGTGCATGTCTCCCTGCTTTCAGTTGCATATCTTGAGTGTTGCTGCTCCAACTGGGAATTGTTCTGCGTACTGATCTGCAATGTGTTTAAGGTTCCGTATCGCTAAAAATGGACCGCATGACATGCCGTATGTGACAGTGTTTTGCTGGAATAATTGCAACGGTTGATTAGAAGATTCCAAAAAATTAATTGATAGTTACGAACGTGTGGAGAAACTTCAAATTGTCTACAAATTTTTGTAATGTCGGCAATGAGTGTGTGACGATGCAATCGAAAAGCAAACAATGTCAAAATTATATTTAGACGGTTGGGCCAACCATCAATATCTCATTAAGCGATAGACTTGATGATGTCTTGCATGACGCATCAAATACAACTCGATGTTAAGTTGACGTATAATTCCTTTAGCAGTAGGTGGCTTCTTGAAAGGCAACCTCACTTAAACGCACCTTGAAGGAAGAAACCGTGTGTGTGTCTGATAGTGCGATTCACACTCCTGCTCCTCTTAGATTAAATTCTGGTTGGCTGTGTGAAGCATATCAAAGTCTTTAATATGTCAAAACTTTTTAAGTATCTTCTTCGTGATAAATTGCATTTAAAAACGTTGGAAATTGAATTATCGGCAATCTTTCCACCTACAATCCTAATGCTGAGTTTACGAGACATGACAGGACCAAGAGAAATTTTACCATCTGCCAATAAATCAAGAAATTCCTGTGTACTTATAAGCAAGTCGATGCGTAGTGGCTTGTAAAATAAGGGGTCTGCTAAAACGATGCCTTGAGGTACCCAGTTTGCAGTGTCATTAAAACGTTTGGGCTGATTCAACGAAATTATTTTTGTGACTGCAAACTGTAATTACCATTCTTTGACTGATAATTGAGATCGTTTAGTTGTTGCCACAGAGAATTTTATTTGTCTCCTATACCTGAAATCTCATAACTCTGACGATAGAGTTGAAATTGTAACCATTTATGTTCTTCCGTTATAAAATTGATTTCTGAGCCAGACTCAAGCAATGTTTTAGCTGGCTGATATGTACCAAATTTATCTTGAATTAAAATGGCTGCCATCGGAATCAATCCTCACTGCGACTATCGTGACAGCATTGAGACTGCTTGAGTAGGCTGGTCTTGATGTCTAACTAAATGGTTTTAACATTGTACTTGCTGATCTTTTGGTATGATGCGATGTAATGTGGTGTAAGCCGGCCGTGACAAATGCGACATCTAAACTTCGTCCTACATTTCCAGGCAACGTGACCTTTCCACAAACAGTTCAGGCAAAATAAACCGTCCCAAGTCATACAGTCACCGCTGCCACTCCACCATACTGAGAGATTTTTCTTCTTGCCTTTTCACCTCGCCAGTGCTTCTTTTAGCCTCAAAAAGTCGACTTATTTCTGCAAACACTAAGTCAACAGGCATCATACTCGCCATTACCAGGATTGCATCGCTGAATACCATTCGAAAAGCAGCACAAACGCGGATGGCACATGATCTGTAGACTGCGTTCACTTCTCTCATATATGACTGTATTTTAATAGCTTCTATCCAAATCGGTGCATCATAGACTAGCATCGATGTAACAACACTTGCCAACAGTCGCTCCCGGGGTCCTCCATAGCTCGGAATCAGACTGAGGACAGCACCTGATACTTTTGATGCTTTAGCAGCTGTTTGCGTCAAATGTTACTTGAAAGTCATTTTTGAGTCCAATTCCACTTCCAAATACCTCAAAGAGGGCTGTGACACAATTTCGAGGTCGCCAACCGTTAGGCAAAGGTGTTACCTTAGTCTGCGTTTGCTGACAAGCGGTACTTCTGTTTTATGCTCGGCAAGGCGCAGATCCTTTTGGCTCAGCCAGACACCAACTCTCCTGACAGCATCGTTGCAGGCAAACCTGAGCTCATCAATAAACTTAGCCACCAACACAATAACCAAATCATCGGCAAAGGCCACCACCCTTACGTTGTTGGGCATGTCAATATTTCGGACGCCATTATACAAAGCATTCCATAGCAGAGGAACTGACCCCTGTGGTACACCTCCTGAGACTTCATACTCGAGTTCCCTACCCTCCATATAGTAAATTAATCGTCTTCTGTTAAAATAGTCGGCTACCACTCGGATCAGGTAATTTGAGCTCTAAGAGCTTCTATAATGTGCTGCCACTTTGCAGTATTAAACGCATTTTCAACATCGATCGTCACTACAGCACAGTATTTCTTAGCGCCACTTTTCCATCGTGTTCCTTTAATGGCGTTTTCGGCAATGTCCTTGACCACTTTCATTGTGTCGATCGTCGAGCGCCCCTTACGAAAACCATATTGATGTTGTGAGAAGCCGCCAGCAGCACTTATCGCAGTTTCCAAGCGATCTCGCACAATCCGTTCAAATATTTTTCCCACAGAATCCAACATACATAAGGGCCTATATGAAGAAGGTTCCTCAGGTGGCTTATTTCCTTTCGATATTAGGACCAGCTTTTGTATATGTGTATATGACTATTGTTTTTTTTTTTTTTTTTGTCGGAGACGGAATCTTCCTAAGATACCGCTATAACACTGTCAGTAAGCACGATTCATATCGTCTGCAAAGAAGCACCTCATTGGGGTTCACACGCGGGTAATAATATCTGATTACACCAGACTCGCATAACGATACGCCTACCGTATACTTTAGCTTTTACTTACCCTACGGGACTAGCGTCGGACAATACATCGCAGGGTAAAGCTTAGCTTTGGGCTCACGTCAAGTATTTTAGACACAAGTCAAAGCTCTATTTGTGCTTCTTTGACGCTCTCAGTTCTCGAAGTACTGTTGCAAATAGATCCTGCACCATACTCCAGACTCGCCCAGATTGCAGCATATGCACATATGTTTTTTTTTTTTTTTTTTCCGACGGGAAAGCATTAAAAGCCGAACGAATCTACTATTCGAAGTGTGGGACTTGCACCCACTAAACCCCACCGTCCCAAGTCCTACAGTCCCCCTGGCACTACCGCAAAGCATTACGTCAAGGAGGAAAGAGGGAGCATAATAGCTCAAAGTCTTTTACCCCATGTAAATCAAAACAAATTTACGTTAAAACTTCTTGTCAATATCAAACTAATGACCTATCACGTCTTCGTACATGTATATGTGTATATAGGTTCATATATGGATCTGTTTTATTCACCGATGATCCAACTATACTTGCGGTTTTCCTGCTGATGCTGTTATCAAATCATGTTACTATGCCGATGAAAATTATGTGAGTTTGATATTGTTGTTAAGGTGACTCCACCGGTGAGTCCAATGAAATTTTTTAATATCCACCGATGACCCAGACTCCTGATATGAGTCCAAGTCTTTTATAAGTCCGTTTAATTAAGTTACGGCACGAATTAATTTCGAAGAATAGCCTATTACAGTCCTGTCACGGTCGCTAATGTTTGATTATAATAATTACAAATTAAAAATGATTGATTTAGCGGAAGGTTAAACGTTCGTTATGGTGTATAATTTTCAAGTGTTGTCTTTTACATTCTTCTTACAAAAACTCTACAAAACAATACAAACGAGTGGCCATACTATTTGCTTCAATACACTCATACGTCGCATTTGAATAAACTCTTTATAGGGGGTTATTTTATATGAACATTCACTACAAAGAGGTTCAAATCACACCATAACATTTGCTCCAATACACACATACGTTGCATTTGAATAAATTCGTTCTAAGAAGTACACTGACGTTGGAGCTCGTATGAGTAGGCACGAGTTGTTCGGTTGTTTGTGGTTCACGAATCGGGATGAGTTGGAATGACGCAGCCATAAATAGTTAGGGGTCGGAATGGCTCACCCTGAGTTGAAATAAGTCTGTATGTAAATATTGGTAGTTCAAGAGTCGAAGTACGAGGTAGTGAGATTTTAGTATTATCTGCTTTAATAGTGATTGAATTTGTGACTGCAAGAAAATGAACGCGTTTAAAATGGAAGATAATACGAGCTCAGAATTTATTAATAATGTAAGTATAATATATTTATATATCTGTTTCTATTTAATTTGTGTAGTTGCATATTCATGTAAAGTGTGCTTGAAATTCTTTCAACGTATATATGTATGTAAAATACCAGGTCTGTTCAAAAAGTATCGGAAATTTTGAGCTTACGCGGGCTACGTAATATTCTATTTTCTTCTTTTTCATGGCGTTATGTTGGTACTCATGTCCTCACTTTTGCTATAAATGTCGGCCATTTTGAATGTTTAGTTTATTTTTGACAGCTGTTTTGCTTGCACGTGTTTTGGCTCTTCTTCGGTTTTTGCCTAGTCCAATAAAATGGATCAAAGAATTAGTACACAAAAACATCAAAAATCGAATATTCAAAACTAGCGATATGATTTGAACAGACCTCGTATATACTTAGTAGTAAATAAGGTAGATTATCTCAATATTATGGCATGGAATGCACGTGCCGTTCGTTTAAAAAGATTAGAACTGATAGGTTTTCTAGCTAAAAACAATATTCACATTTGTCTTGTTTGCGAAACCTGGCTCACACGTAAGGACAGTTTCACTATCCCCAATTATATGGTGTACAAAAATAACCGTATCACCAATAAAGGTGGTGAAGTAACTTTAATTGTCAAGAAAACTATTAATAAACACAAACAAATTACTAACATAAACACCCACTTGATAGAAAACGTAGGTATAGAAATTACGATTGGCCTGAAATTTTCCCGGTTCATCGGCCAAATGTCTAAATTACGCATGTAGTCCTTCCGACATATTTTTTTTTCTTATATATTGATGGTATTTATTGGATCTCCTATACATATGAATAGGACTAACAATAAAGTTTCAACTCTTAAAAACGAATATACGTGTGTCCTTCCTACAATGAAGAGGAAGGGGTTCACTTAGCGCTACGACCCTCTAAGTAAGCAAAAGGGCAGCACGATCATTACGGATCAGTCGAGTTGAGTTCCTTGTATGGACAAGGACTCGGGCTAGAGGATTAACATGTCGAACTAGTAAGTCCATGTAAATAGCTTTATGCTTCGAACTTTCTTCTTTTAATGGTGATACTTCCACGTCTTTGTGAATGTCTTCATTCCTGATATACCATGGTACCCCACAATTCAGAAACATAAGTCCAAATTGGTTTTATAACAGAATTATACAGCATCACCTTGTACTCAAGTCTCAGTTCAGATTTAGAATTGATTAGCCAGCGAAGACTTTGAGCCCTTAGTTTCATATGTATCTTTTTAGATTCTATATGCTTCCGCTTGGTAAGCCGTCTGTCCAGGTGAACGCCAAGATAAGTTACCACTTGGGTTTGAGGAATTGTAACATCATTTAATGTTACTGGAGAACAAGTCCGTCGGTTCAATGTAAATGTAATATGCTTACATTTCCCCTTATTGACTTTAATTCTCCAGTTGGATAACCACTCCAGAAGGCTTTTAAGATAGGCATCCAAGCCTGCAGAAGCTTTAACTGGGCAACGCCAGCGGCTGATTACGGCAGTGTCATCAGCAAAAGTCGAAGTAACAATTTGACTACTTGTTGAAATGTCGACAGTAAATAACATGTATAGAGTTGGTCCTACCATGCGGAACTCCTGCTTTTATCATAAATTCATTTGTAATGATCTGCCTTACTACAAACACTCGTTTTGATATGTAGGATTGCAGGACTCTATGCATATTTTGGGGTAGCAAACATTTCGTTTTGTAAATCAAACCCTTATGCCATACTCAATCAAATGCTTGTGATACATCAAGAAATACTGTTGAGCAATATTCTCGCAGTTCAAAGGCAGTTCTTATTTCCGAAGTAACTCTGTTGACTTGCTCAATCGTTCCATGTTTTGCTCAAAAACCAAATTTATGAACTGGCTTAAGAACCTTCTCAAATAGCTTAGAAAGACATGGAAGCAGACTTATAGGTCTGTATGAAGAAGGACATGTCCTATCCTTCCCGAGCTTTGGAACCATTATAATAACCGATTTCTTCCATTGCTTTGAAAAGTATCCAATTCGAAGGATGGCATTGTAAAGACATGAGAGAAAAACTATTGCTGCGTTTGGAAGTTCAGTAATCATTTTTGGCACGATTCTATCATAACCAGCAGATTTTTTGGGTTTCCGTTGAGACCTTATAATAGATACAATTTCACTTGAGCTTGTTTTTAATGGAGACATATTTACTCAATATGTGATTGTCTGGTAAGGAAGCACAAATTTGTTGGTAGGTCGATTAGGTTGAAACACGTGCTCCAGATGGTTGGCAAATACATTAGCCTTCTCTTCATCATGCATTTTTTAGCCGTTGTTTAGCAGTAGGAGATCTGTGCTGTTGCCATTCTCTTCTCAATCGCCGTTTAGACTCAACTTCCTCAACTATTGGAAAATCGAGTAAAACGATATCAACGTGCGAATGATCGGATGAAAGTTCTTAATGAGTAACAGCTGATATGAGGTTTCTAGGTATATTTTTTTGTGATACCAAAGTCGATAATATCGGAAGTTTTTCTTATATCCGCCGGCCAGTATGTAGGCCTACCCGGAAAAACGAAGTCTAGCTTGTTTTTACAATTTACAAAAGTGCTGTAAAGTTGCCGACCTTGTGGGTTTACGAAACGAGAACCCCAATAAGTCACCGGCCGCCAAAAATCGTTCTCCAAGGCTATCAAAGAAATTTTTAAATACATCGTGGAGGACAATATTCAGCAGATAACGTCAGATTACCATGAGGCATTTGCAACCGAACCGAAGTTGCTTGTAGATAACTAGATGAGTATGGCTCTAGAGTCTGATGTTTAATACACTTTCTTATAATAATGCATGTACCACCATGAGCCTTTCCATCCGGATTATTTGTTGTATAAACTAAGTAGTCTGGTAGAAAGAAGTTGCTTTTACTAGTCAAATGAGTCTCACAGACTATCATCACATCTACATTGTTGTCCTCTAGATACTTCAGTCTACTCTAGTTTGTGCTGTGAAACGCACGTTCCAGTGAGTTTTTTTTTTTTTTTTTTTTTTGAATGAACCGTTATGGGGAATTTAACTTATCGAAAATTTTCATGTGGATTTGCATCATCTCTTGAAAAGAGTTTTGCATCATTAAGATTGATTGATTCAGGGTCTGTAATTAATTCACCAACATAGATTCACTAGAACTTTATGGTTGCAACACTGGCTCATTACACGCATTTAGAGTTGGGGTTGTTTGTGAGATTGGTTTATTATATTGAGACATTGGAGCCTTAGGCTTCACAATCTTTTTCATAGTTTCTTGTTGAACGCCTAAGCGCAGGGCACCTGCATAGGACACATAACCGTCGTTGATTCCGTACGCTTAGCCTCACGGCTAAAACGGGCGGAATTTTTTTGTGACTGCAAACGGTTCTTCAACTCCTTATATACAAGATAACCTCTACAATTGGCGGTATGATTGCCCCCACAGTTACTGCATTTTTTAAGATCAGGAAGGAAATATTTAATGTTGTAAATGGGATGCACTTCATTTTCTTTAAATGCTGAAACTTTGGGGCCAACTCAATTTTGTACAATGGCTGTGGAATTTTATTTTTATTAAAAAATATCACTACTTTGACCTCCAGTGCACTCTTAATATCCCTACAATTACCAGAGGGTTCAATGTCCTTAATTACTACTACAAGTCCTTTACTACTTTTAAGCTAATAGGTGTAATAGTTTCTTTTAGTCTCTCTAAGGTACTTAGTTACAGAACTGTAGTTTGCTTCCGTATACATTTTGACCTTAGTTTCTTTAATATTACCCTTGGTAATAGGGACAATATGAAAGTTATTATTGCCAACTATTCTTTGGATAGCATCTACAAGCCTTTTCGAGCCTTCTGCACAAACATATATTGGAGGAGGTTTTAGGTTTTGATGAGTTTTTGTCATCGTTTTTAGCAGGTTCATCCTTTTCAGCAAGTAGTTGGAACCTGTTACTTTCCAAAAGCGTTTTCTTTGCATTATTATTTTTTTGCGGGCTTAGTTTACGCTTATTCCGACATAACTAATCATAAGAAGATGTGTAAATCTGGCCTACTAATACTCTCTCGTATTAAGGGTAACTTTTTCGTACGAGGTGACCATAACTGTAGAAAGAGGCTATGGAACTGCGGGCAAATTGTTGGGGAAACATTCTCCACGAGTTGTTTTCTTATGGCAGATTTTCCAAATTACATTCTAGAGACGCAACGTATATATATACCTGCTAGCTAACAAGGTAACCCGTCAACAGATGACTTATTCATTAACAACTCAATTTGAAAAAATCAGTTGGAATGATAACATTGGACGTCCAAACGGCTTTTCATACGGTATGGCATAATGGTCTGACCCATAAACTATTCAGAACACACCAATTTACCTCACTAGAACAATTCAAAACTTCCTATCTGACAGATTCTTTCACTTATCCATGGAGGGATTTCAATCTGTTAATGGATTGATTTGTGCTGGTGTCCCTCACGTGTTATTTTTTCTGTACTAAACAAAAATAAGTAAGTTTGCTTATTATGGCCATAGGGGCCACTCAACCTGGGGACTAACCGGTTCTCCGCACTTACTGACAAATTCGTCAAAACCACCGACCTCACTGGCATTTGTCAGGTATCGTGTAAATTGCACAAGACCCTCAATAATGTGAAAGGCACGATCTACGCCCCTTATCTGGCCACCATTCCTGAAGATGAGATTATAAAGGAACTCAGCTCCCAAAACGTGAAAGATATTTACAAATTCACTAAAGTCATTGATGGCAAAACAAAAACAAGCGGCGCCATGCTCCTTACGTTTTAGATCTACCAACTTCCAAAATTGATGTCTCATGACACTTTGTTAAAGTGTGTGAGTACATTCCCAACCCCATGAGGTGCAAAACTTGCCAACTACTTGGACACACAGCTAAACACTGCAGGAATACACCATTGTGCTATAACTGCAGCCTTCCCCTGCACACTCCTGAGCCTTGCACGCGGACAAAGTGCGTGAACTATTCAGAGAAAAACACCCCGCCTCCTTCCGTCAATGCAGGAAATATAATGAACATAAAGAAATAATGAGGATAAAGACGTTGAAGAAATATACTATACGTGAAGCTAAGTCGCTATACAAAACAAAAATTATTCAAACAGTAAACAGCACTTCATTCGCTTCTTTCGCCAGCACAACTATCAACTAAAGTACAATAATATCGCAAAAGCAAACGATACAAGAAACAAACTTTCTAATAATAACAAAACGGTAAATTCCACTTTGTTCTCTGCTGTCGCTGACATAACCAACAATATAACCGTAAATGCAAAACAAAATGAAACAAACACGAAATCATACTTAAGCAAAAAAAAAAAGGTTTCAAAAACGGTAAACTCTTGCAGTTGGAGTATTGCCTCTTATTTACATGGTAGCGACCATTTCCCTATCTCCATAATTATCCGTACCCATACTACATCTGATAAAATTATTAACGCGTATGTGGTGTATTCGAAAGATTACAACTTTGATCCTACACCTCTCTAAAAGGCGACATCCTAGGGCACTCATATTCCAACACTAGCTTATCCACTGATGCTAAATATCTCGAATCCAATTTCACATCCATAAAACTAGAACTTACACTTAAACACGCAACAGGGAAGACACCTGGATTCGCCCGAGTGTTCTACCCGATGCTTCGACACCTGCCCGAAAAGGTCAAAGACAAGTTATTACTTTTATACAACTCAATTTTCGAATCATGGTCCTACCCTCACACAAGGTGTTCCTCCATGGTAGTCCCTATTCTCAAACCCAATAAATCACCCCAAGAAATAACAAGCTTTCGCCCTATTTCATTACTTTCCTGTTTAGCCAAAACAGTAGAAAAAATTATTGCAAAGCGTTTGATGTGATTCATCACAAAAAACAAATTTATCAGCTCCAACCAATCCGCTTTTAGATCTAAGCACAGTACGCTTGACTCCTTATTACACATCCTTCACCACGCGTCAGACGCTCTTTCGTCTAGAAACCGCATCACCATGTTGGCAATGGACTTTGAAAGAGCCTTCGACCGCGTTGGGATATATACGGTTCTGCTTCAACTCTCCCGTTGAGGTGTGGGTCCCAAAATCTTTAACATGATAAAGGCATGCATGACCAAACGATCGATTCGGGTCAGAGTAAATAACTATCTCTCCAAATTTTATACTCTCCACAACGGTATCCCCCAAGGGCCTCCTCTCTCCGTAGTGCTTTTCATGATAGCTTTCCAATCACTTAATGATACTATATTAAGGTTCAAGAGAATTGAACTATCGTTATATGCTGATGATGCGATCATCTTTGCTAAACATAAAGATGATAATGTGTTAAACACAATATTCTTAGAAATCCTTGAGAGAAAAGAAGAATAGGGCAAGTCCTCTGGGGCTTCTCTATCGATTGAAAAATGCAAAATCCTACACATCTGTAAAAAAAATTAACTGTACATACCCTCCACTAATATTTAATAACAAAATAATTGAATGCAAATATTTTCTAAAAATTCTTGGCCTTGTCTTTGATAAGCGACTTACTGGAATGATCTCAGACAATATCTTGATAACCGTCTAAGAATTATTAAATTCCAAAATTCCAAAAGATCTCTCATTCACATATCATCACTTATCCAAGCTACCAGAGCGCTGTTTCTATCTCGCATAGATTATCCACTTGCAATATATGGTTGTTGTTCCCCGTCCACCTTAAAGTCTATTTTCCCTCCCTATCACGCTGCAGTGAGACGATGCATAGGAGCCTTCCCAACAACGCCCACTAAGTGTATTCTTGCGGAGGCTGAGTTGCCGGATATTGCAACCATAGTAGCCCAAATTACTTACAAACTCATTCCTAAGTTGTATAGCTCTACCAACGATATCGTAACTAAGGATTTTCAATAAGCAAGAAAAGAAAGACGTAGATATAAAGTACTATCCACTATCCGGAGATGCGCTCCCTTTTCAATACTACACAACATCTACGAACCACTGGAATAAAGTGTCACCCAATACCCCTTGGGCTCTTCATCATTCTTCTTTAAACACTTCACTGAATGGTTTCTCCAAATCTTCAACTTCAAGTTCTGTTTTCCGTCAATTGCTGGTGGAGGAAACATCTAACCTACGGATATTAGAATGGAACTGGCTATTTACTGAAGGCTCCAGAACGGATAAATAAATGGTGTATTACTGTATCCAAAGGATTGCTCCCTCACTAATAATCAGTTCTTGCAGCCAAAGCAGTTGCAATAGTAAAAGCTATTCACATAGCGCAAGCACATAAAAAAAAATATATATAATCTGCACCGATAGCCTGTCAACAGTTTTAGAAGTTCCAAGTATATATAACAACAACCACATTTTCTGCGAACTCCGCAATCTCGTCATTAAATACCAAAAGAAAATACAACTCATTTGGGTTCCTGGCCACGCGGGAATAGAAGGGAATAAACACGCTGATGCAGAAGCAAAGGAAGCGGGCTATGCACCATGTCTGACAGTCATCCCGGGAGTAGAATGCGATATATGGAATTATATAAAAGGCATTCTAAGAGATATCGAATTCTCACAATGGCGATCATACAACCACTGGTATAAAAATTCCAACCCTTCCAAAACACCTATCCACTTCCCTGATTCCTGCGATCGTCCAACTTGTTCCATGTTGGTACGAGTGAACACGGTGCACAGTCAACTCACTCACCAACATCTCCTCGAAGGTAAAAGTCAATCTCCTTGTCCATTCTGTGGTGACTTCTTGTCAATAAAACACCTGCTAGATGATTGCATAAATCACCACATCACTAAATACAACTCTTCGGAATCGTTTTACAGTCCACATTAATTCAATTTCCCTCCCTCGATAACATTAGCAAAATAGTATCCTTCATCAAATCCTGTAACCTTAGTAGTTTAATCTAATCTTTTGTATTTAAGACAGACGAGTCGAAGGCCTAGCACTCTTAAAACTTAGGTTATATATTATAAGTAACTACAAATGTATGTTTATCTAAACCTGTAAATAAATAAATAAATATTTACTGTTTTATCCATTATCCGAGGAGGGACGTTTATTGTTCAATGTCTGTGCACCGATATGTTACCGTATTTTTGTTATGCTACCGTAGTTCTATGTTACTCTATTTTGGATATGTTAATGTATTTTTAATCGTTTTCTCACTACTTCTATACCATCAACCGTTTGGATAGCTGTTTTGCCACTCACGAAGGAATTGGAACACTAATCACATATGTAGATGTATGTATATTTTGTAGGCACATAAACATTCGAATTTTGTTTTTTTATACAATATTTATTATATTTTTCAAAATTTTTATTTTATTTTTTTTTTTTTTTTAAAGAGCAATCTACTTATGAAAATTTTTACTTTTTCGTCTTCTTGTCTTTTCCATATGATTGATGTGGTTGCTTGTGTGTCTTGTTGGATTCCTTTATGTGCTCTATTCCCTCTGTAGGTTAGCTCTTACGTGTTGTGATGGTTTTTTTTTTTTTTTTTGTCAGATCTTCGTTCGCCTTCCAGTTGTCTTTCTTTCTTTTTTACGTTGTTGTATGTGTGTCGTGTTGAACTCCTTTATGTGCTTTATTCTCGTTTGCATGGAAAAATGTAGCTTCTTTTTCCTTTTTGTGTGCTTTTTTTTCCGTTGGGCGCCAGTTATTTATAGATATTTTATTAAAAAAATTGTTGATTGAGTATTTATAGAATGCTTAGCTTTTGAGTGCTGGTCGCAGACTCCTCTCGATCGAAGCCTCTCACTCAAACGAAACCTGAGAGCTTCTAATGCCAACCAATCACAGAAAGAGCTTTCACACCTAATCGACAATCGTTTACTTGCAATGTGATAATGTGTATAATTATATGATTTTTCATTATCTATATATGTATATAAAATAGGTTTACGTTTGTATGAATTCGGCCTACGGACCCCGAAACCGCTGGACAAATTTTGATGAAACTTTCAGGACAACTCTAGCATAGTCCAAAGAGTGTTTCTGCGAAGTTTGGTTAGGACAACCCAAAAAGTTGTAAATGATGCAGTAAATTTTGTATACAAAAGATTGTTAGTTTTTAAAACCAATAATTCTTTGAGCATAAAGGAAAATTAATTGTTTAAATCAAAGTATAAATAAAAATAATAACAAAAGAGAGAAATGAAAAAATAATGCTATCAAAAAAGTATAAATTGGAAGAAAATCATCAAAACTAACAAGTGAAAGCAGAGCTGCAGAAACACCAAACAATGCCAAGGCGTAGCAAAGCGCGCCAGGAGAGCTAGTAAATACATAAATTTCCAGTCACTAATAAAACTCATTTAAAAATGTTCTGTTTATATGACAAACAACCAGAGCTCTACATAAATATGTATTTTACTCACTTTTCCTATATTATCGAAGCACAGGAATTTAATTTTACTTTTTTTTTTTTTATTTATTATACAGTATATTATAGTTTATTTATGTATAAGAATCATAATTAAACAACTTACAAATAAAATATAAAAACAACCGATACAAAATTTCACTAAAAGAAAAATTGAGTTATATTTAACTTAATTTATTATCGTTTTTATAAATGAACCGATGCATAATTATACACTTTTTTCTTACAAGTTTAATAATTATTATATACTTGTGTATTTTTGAAGCCTTACAATTTGTCTTATAAATATATAAATATTTGAATATATTAAACGATAAACAAATTATTAGTTTAACAAAAGAGACCGACCCTGAAGAGCTAAAATATTACATTATGGTGCATTTGAGGGCTTTTGATTGCTTTAATTAGTTTAATTCGCACAAAATAGAATAAAAGTCTAAATAAAATGTTGTGATGATAAGATGAGATGATGATGTCACTCAAGAACTTGAACACTGAACTTTGAAAAAAGAAAAATAAAAACAAAAGTTTACTGTTGGTTAGTGTTGCAGTGCTGCTCACGCAGTCAACAAAATTATAGAAATGCACGTACAACATTGGCTTGTGATATGAAACACCATTATTATTATTTCAACTGTTTCTATCCGTATTGCATTTTGGTTAATATTGATGGCGTTTCTAATAAGCGCCAGGGTCAGCACCAACGCTGGTATCAGTATCATTAATATTCATATAGAAAAATTCAATGGAAACGACGATAAAAACAACGAAAACGGCATCCATCAGCAGTCACATTGCAAGTGTTTCTTTAATAATTTTTTTCATGGCATTACCCATTGATGGGGCTGTCGAACCAGATGTTGTATAATCAAATTTAAATAAATATGGCTGTACATCTGGATATGACGTATCAAATATTAAATCTAATTCACTTTGACTTGGTGTTTTGGGCACGTAATCTTGACGATTCATTAACTCAGTTATATAAATAACTTTCTCTGTTAATAAATCGGAAACATTTTCACGACAAGTCTGACGATCATCTTCATTTTCATGTTTTATTAAGTCTAAATGTACTGTCCAAACTTCCCATGGTATTGACTCTTGTTGAAATGGCCAACGTGATTTTTTTCTTTGAAAGAACTCTAAACTTATTTGTCCTGATCCACAACTTTCATTTGAGCGTAATTTTTCACTAAACTGATTGATAGCACGTTTCACGGTACGCGATAAACTATCCGATGTACAGCAAACATATGTAAAATCAATAAAATCACAATCAACATCTGTATACCCGACAGTTCCGATTGAATATTGTGCATCACCAGTATACATATATTTACCAAGGCAACGATGAAATAGAACAGTATGGAAAATACTAGCAACAGCTTCATCAACTTGACGTCCCTCCATTGTGAGGTCAAAAACTTGTGAACGTGCGTTCATATTGTTTTAATTAAAATGTATTATGAAACTATTATTATTATATATATATAAAAATGGTTTTGAAGTCTACAAAGTATACAAAGGATCGATATACATTTGAATTAATTTTTAGGTCGTGAAATCGTGAAGATGTTGGTACTAAAAAATGGTGTAAAGGTGGGTGGAAGCGCTTATGATATTCACAGGTAATTCTTTGATTTGTTGTTGACGTGTATTACGGAGTGAATATGTGCGTCTATTGTTGTTCAGGTGGTCTTATTTTTATCTAAGTTAGTTTACAATAAGAACTTAATATTTCTTTTGTTTTATATATGAAAATATCTATAAAATAAATTTTGGTTCTGTTTACAGATATCGGCGCATAGCTTGTAATTTTCACTTAATCGTAGTAATTAAATAAATAAATAAAATTATCTTTATCCTTATCTACTTATTTTGGTTTTAAATTTGTTTTGTTCTTTGTTTCATAGACTTTAATTCTTTTTTAAATTTTGTTTTCCTATAATTTTTCTCAAATAAGCTTTCAATCAATTATTTCTACATGACTTTCGATGTTTTTTAAGAAATTAATGTCCTTCAATTAACATACTTTTAAAATTTGTCTTTTTGTTTAAATATTTAAATTATCGTACCCATATATTCGAAAGTGCCACAAAATGTCCTTGTTGCGCAAACCAATCTTAGCCACTTGCTCAGACCAAAGTCAGTTAATTTCATATGAAAATCATGTGTAATACATTTTCAGATTTTGCATCACGATATATGGTACCAGAATTATGTGAGAAATCTATGTTTAAAACAAAAAACTAATTAAAAATAAAACTAGAGAGAACTTATTTCAACTTACCAAGAATTAAAGCAATCTCTGCTATATAAAGACGCAATAAGTCAATTGACAATTGATGTGTACCTTTGTCAAACAATTCACCATATTCGAATCCTGAAAAGTGAAATATACAAAACATTGTACTAATAAAAGTAATAATTTGTAAAATCGCTGTTTTATAATTCTATAATACGCTCAGAAATAATACCCACTTCTAACCGTGAAAATAACGTAAGCGCCAAAAACCAAAAAACAACAATAAATCTGTATTATCTCCATAACTGTGGTGAATGTCGTTATCTTATTCTATCAGAAGCTTAGAACAATTTCCTATCAAAAAGTCAATTTCGAAAAAAATGTCGCTTACGTTATTTTCGATGTAAATAAAATTCCTATAAAGTACATAAGGAAATGATGAGCAACAAGGAAATGGAACAGGCATAGTTTGAGTCAGAGTTCCCAGATCGCTGATTATTATGAAGCTCTAATAGGCAAATGAGTGAGTTATTTGCAAGGAAAATGTTTATATCTTTTATTTTTTTTTTGGGTTAGATTTTGCCAAACATATAAAAATACAATAGAAACTTGCCTCTATTTGAAGTGTACGCTTTGATCTTTATTTAGACAATTCTGTAAATTCAATTTGTAAGCATAATTACCCTGGATTAATACTTTCCCTTATTGTTTCAAAATAATATTTTTGGGCTCTAACAGAGTCATAAATTTAATCGGAAAGCGATCAGTGCAATAATTGTGTTAAAACTATCCGATCATCCACTTTTCTCCTATGTTTCTGTTCCACATTTTGATCTATTTTTGTGAAGTATGCTACAGGAATATATCGTTTTTAACATCCTGCGAACAATTTTCACCCTCAATATTGCAACCAATGTTTAAAAATCTGTTTTAAATTTCATTTCTTATGCTTCTACTTCCTCCTCTAGCTAAAGGTAGGCATTGACCATACAAACATTTGCACAAATAGTTGCCATTGTATTCGTGTTTCGTTTCTAGTTCTTAGTTCTTTTTTGAAGCGCATATATTGCACATATATTGCAAACACAAAACATGTACACGTATTTAAGTAAGTATGTGTACTACTGTTTGCTGCTCAATACTGACATTATATGCGGAGCTGCTACTGGATGGTTGTAAAAAGCTGTATGGGCTGTTGGAATATGTTTCCGGACAGGGCATTGGGACCATAATATGCTGTGGCATGTAGTTCGGTGCTGGTGCAGGTTGTTGAAAATGTTGTGCACATCCTTAAGAGATACGAAACTACCATGGAACAGCACGTAATATAAGAACAAAAACAAAAAAGGAAAAACCAATAATAAAATAATTAAATACTATGTAACACATATTTCCTCTTTTGTTTCTGTTTTTTTCTTTACCGTTTCTATATTTTGTCTCTTTTACACACGCGTCTATTCACATCAAAATATTCACAAGAATGAGAGAATTTCACCATGCACAAACAAATGCAAAAATGAGAGCAAAATTTGAAGAACAATCAAAACGTTTTGATTTTCGTAAAACATTTGCACAAGCCCACAAACAATGCCATCGACGACACAAATGGCTTGCGCTCTGTCTCTTTCCATAACATTTGCGCAAATATTTGTATTGTCAATGCATACCTTAAGTCGCAGACGAAGAGAAAGCAAAAAATAATAATTAACGAAAGTCGAAGCTGCAGCAACAGTTGTTTTATAAGTTTTGATTTTGCTGGCTTCTGCTTGCGGTCAATAGCGCAATTCGAAGCAGCTGCAAGTGTTCAGCTTTTGCAAGTCGATAGCAGTCGAAGTGGTGATAGAATTTGTGGCGGCTGTTTCCCGATTTCGATATTTGCTTCTTCCCGCACATTCTAATAAGTTATAACGTGCACAAATTGTTTGACAACTTAGCTGTGTGTAAGTACTTCATGAGTTTTATTATTATTATTTTTTACATACTACGTAAAAGAAAATAATTAAAAATTAAAATAGGAAAATAGAAACATATATGAATACATAGTGTCGAACTTAGAACGTGCCTCCATCTGAATCTTCCTTGGTAAGAATGGGACCCATCTGAGATTAACTAACAGAAAACAAATTTCAAAATCGGTTCACAATTGAGGGAAAAATCAACGGACAAACATACAATCGAACCTCCTCCTCCTTTTTTGAAGTTGAAGAAAAAAACAAAGCATACACAAACATTCCACATAAAAGTTCGACTATTAGAGCAATTCAGTTGTTTTTGTTAACGTGTGGATCATTCGAAAAGCACCAGCTTTGAAATAAAACACGAATAATAAAAATAGGGACACCTTGGAAAAATTTTACGGTAACATACATAAAAAAATATTTATAACCTCCTCCTGTTTTGAAAGGAATTATTTGAAAGAAAACCAAAACAAACAGTGAAAATCATAGAGCTGCAGAAACATTCGACCAATTGTATAATTTACTAGTGTCTGACCAAACAGGATTTTCAGACGGAAACCGTTATCGATCCTGCCATGATCTCAATTCTGACCGAAGCTGAAACTTACAAATATTAAATTAAAAATTACAATTTCTATAGCAGTTTAAAATATAGTGTATTTTTCAAACATACACAATAGTTAACTCGTGTTAAATAAAAGAAGAAACTATTGCGCAGTCCTGCAAATCAAATTTATTAAAGCTTTTTCAATGTTTTCATAAAGAAACTATAAATAAGATTAAACTTCTTGATATCTATTTCATTCAGGTACTTATCCACACACATGGAGGTCATCCATTGTTATTGCAATCTCCAACCCAATAAGCCACCCCACGAAATCAGTAGTTTCCGTCCAATTTCTCTATTATAATGCCTTAGTAAAACGTTTGAAAAAATAATCGCTCGTAGGTTAATGTGGTTCATTTCCCGAAGTAACCTAATTTCCCATAACCAGGTATCATTTAAAAGGCAACACAGTACTATGGACGCTTTATTGCGTATTCAACACTTCGTGTCGGATGCCCTTTCGACGAAAAATCATTTTGGCGACTGCATTTGAAAGTGCCTTTGATCGCGTGGGGCTACATGCAGTGCTCAATCGGCTTGAACTTTGGGGAATTGGCTTTATAACCTTATAAGGGTTTATATGACCAATCGTACCTTCAGGGCTAGAATCAACGAAATCACCTCTAACACTCACAAACTGTTGAATGGCATCTCCAGGGCTCTCCACTTTCATTGGTTTTATTTGCAATAGCTTTTGAGCAAATTAACTCCATTCTCTCCATTCTATCTAAGCCGATGACGCCATCTTCTACACTAAAATTAGAAATATTGATACTGTCAAGAATGTATCTTATAATATCTTAAATGATTTAGAATCGTGGGGAGCCTACTCGGGAGCATCTTTATCCATCGATAAATGCCAACTTTTGCACATATGCCGGAAACACAGATGTAACTTTCTTAATATGTACTTAAACACCAAATGCATTAAAGTTGTTGAACACTTAAAAATACTTGGTATAACTTTTGACTCCAAACTACTTTTTAAGCAGCAATGTATTATTTTAAAAAAGCAATTAGAATCTAGATTAAACATTAAGTTCCAAATACTCCAATGTCCATATAAACACCCTCGTAAACATCACCCGGGCCCTTAGCTCTCCAAAATCGACTATGGTCTCCCTATCTTTGGATGGTGTACTAAGTCCCATATGAAGAAAATATATTCACCTTATCACGCAGCTATTCGCAGATCAATCAACGCTTTCCCCACATCTCCTACTGCCTGTATCCTTGCGGAAGCCTTGCTACCCAGCATTAAGGAAAGGATTGTGGAAACTACAATGCAGCTCATTCCCAAGCTCTACACGACACCCAACCGACTGCTAGCAAAGGCTTTTGTCGGCATCTTCAAACAAAAGCGGCATTATAAATGCTGTTCTACCATCAGACGATGCGTCACGTATAGTACGGATCTAGAATTGCCACCACCTAAACTTTCCCACTTTATAAAGCCCAAGCATCAATACTAGTCTGTATGTAGCAGCTAAAAACAATACTACCAGCTCAGAATACCTGGCAAGATTCCTTGCGCTGAATAAAAAGCTCGGGGATATAAATTGGCTCTACACAGATGGGTCAAAAACACAAAACAATACTGCATTCACTGTTGTCGACAATTCGGAAAAGATCATAGTTGGGGGGTCTCACCCATCTTATAATTCGATATTCACCGCCGAAGCCTTTGCCTTACTAAAGGCCTGCCAATTTGTAATAAAAGAAAACGGGAAATTTGTTATATGTTCTGACAGCTTATCCTCGATATTAGCTATACAAAATCGAGAGCATAACGATCACACAATTCGGGAAATCCAGAAATTATGCATTATACACCACAACAAAATCACCATTCTTTGGGTTCCCAGCCACCAAGGTATTCGGGGAAATGAATGCGCTGATGAGGCAGCCCGGCACATCAGCTCTGCCCCATCATACGTCTTCACTCCAACCAGCTCTAGAGATTTAAGAAACCTGGTTACTCGTCATCTACATACGAAGAAGTTGACGGGATGGGGACAGTTCCTAAACGGGTACTCTTCCATCAACCCAACTTGTGACAAAATCGATCTTCCTACCAACTCATCCAGACGGGCATGCGCAGTTTTCATTCGTCTGCGTATTGGACACACTCAAATCACGCACCAACATCTCCTCAAAGCTTCAGCTCGTCCACCATGCCCTTTTTGCAGAACCGATCTCACCGCAAATCATCTACTGGACTCTTGCCAACATTTGGGGAGCCTAAGGGTGTCCCTTTTTGGTTCCATAGCCTCATCCCAATTTTTAAATACTCCCTCACAATTAAATATCTCCAACATACATTATTTCTGCAAAAAATCCAACCTTACAATTTAATTACTGTACATTAAATCATTAAATCGCGAGTCGTAGGCCCCAGCAGCTCGTTAAAATTAGTATTAAGTTTAGTATTATATATTAGATTTAACTATGATAAATAAATAAACAATAATAAATAAGAACCTCAAAATTCAAAATATGACGATCGGAAATTGACATTTTTAACGGAAAAAGGATACGTATCTCCATAAAGCGAAAACGCAGTTTAATTATCTAATTGATTTTGACAAATCACTGCCAACTTAAAAGTAATAAAAAAAACTTGTAGGAAGAACAAAAAATGTTTAAGGCTAAGATTGTTTTTTCTTCACTCAATTTAGTTAACGTTATGTTTTACTGAAAATGTCGTTTTTGAACAATTTTTACATCCTGGCACCAAATAATTATTCGTACACCTTTGATGGCAAACAAAAATTATCAGTTTAGACACTTGGGTTTTTTGTTTTTGAAAATTTGTTTGTAGAGACTGTAACATCAGTACATTCTCTACGAAATGAAATGAAGCAATAACAACACTTCTTAATAGCAGATCGAATGAGGATTGGGGCACCATCTCTGTGTCGATCTAAGGGGTGGTTTGCTAGGTATAGCGAAAACCCATGCAGCTTATAATAGGACCTGCTGCAAAAATTTGATTCGCTGATAAGCATGATGTCAATGTTATTGGCTTGGATGAAGAATTACAGTTCATTTATGTGATTTGTCAGACCGTCAGCGTTCCACACGCCAATGTTGAGCCCTATTATTGACATTGATTAGGGAAATTGACGAGGAGTCGAATTAGCAGGCTTTCCTGCAGATCCATCATTCTATCCAACCTAGATAAATCAGATCAATTTGGCGCTAAATTCAACCTGTACCTGATGATTTTGCTGTTGCAGTAGCTGCATTTCTCGTTGTTGATGCCATTGTTGATGTTGAATATCAAAACTAAGTTGCTGGAATGATTGTTGCTTTGAGTGATGCAAGGGTTGTAGCTGCTGCTGTTGGGAAGACTGAGATAGCTGAGGTTGAAACGGGTTATGCATCCCTTATTGTGGCCGGCTTTATGTTGTTGTGCTATTTTTGATTAGGTTTGAGCCCTTTATTTTGGTTACTCTGATTTTGCTGATGCTTGCCACCTTTAACAGCACTTGCATAAGAGGGCAATGAATAACTATCCACAATTGGAGAAGGTATATGACACACAGAGTTGTGGGGCCACGTGTAGGACGGGATACCTTGGTTAAGCCATGTTGTTTAACATAATGTTTATAGATCTCGCAACCCTTGTAGTTGGCAGTGCGGGGATCGCCACATAGAGCACATTTAGCAGGGAGCCCTTTCTCCTTGCTACACTCAATAGTAGCATGCATGTCACCACGATGAGTCTTAGAACAATATTTTTGTGTATGTCCACACTCTTGGCATCTATGACACTGAGGTAGAGAACACGTTGATGCGGTGGCTCAGCTATTACTATTTGGTTGCAGAGCCGACTGATGTCTAATAAAGAACAAATTTAGTGGCTTCTTGTCAGATTGACTTAGAGGGTTGTAAACATTTCTAACCGATCGTCCTGCATACACACCAAAAAAAAAAATCGATAATAAGTAACAAGAAAACAATAACTCCACGAAGTTTCGAGTTTGATCGTTGGCGAGTTGAGACGGCTTATCAATTCATACTTGTCAGTTCTTTATCAATAAAATAATCATTCCAAAAAAGAAACAGAACAACAAAAAACAAAAATTCAACGGTTTTTACCCGTCGCGCGTCCGACAAGTGTCTGGCATACGACCAGCAAAAAAATAATAATAATAGTTAATAAAAAATTGTTATGCAAAATGCAACAAACAAAAACAATGAAATTGTGAGTAGTAAATCAGCAGGAAAAGAAAAAGCAACATCATGACTGATAACACAAATAAGCAATTAAGAGATAATTGCTACTATGTTCTCGATCAAGACACGGACCAGGAGTACTTTAAACAATATGAAAAGCATGTGATAGAGAATGAAAGCGAAAACACAAGCAATGCAGGAGTAGAGAACGAAATTGATATTGCAAATGTCAGAGCCAATTACAAGTACAAGTGGATGACAAAATCAAAAGCAATACGTACAAACCAAAAACAATAACAAAAAGGTGCCGCCAATATTAATAGAAAAAAAAACAATATGCAACCTATTGAAAGGTTTGAGCTCTACTACAGACCCGAATGAAATTTTTGCGGAACTAAAATCATAAAAGTAAGCCAGTTCACAGATGGTACACACCGCATAACCAATTTCTTTTGGTTCAAATCACTGTGGAAAGAAATCGAATTAAAAGCACTCAAAAGCTCACTCTACAGATGCATTATATGGGAAGCATTGCGAAGAGCGTAAGTACCACAGTTGCTCTAGTTACTTAGAGTCGGACGGTCGTACGGTTCTCTGCGCTAAGCAATTATAATTTGAGTTTTTCTGTATTTATTTTACACTTTTACACTATACTTCGTCGTCGGTGTTCTTCTTGGGAATTGTCTTATACAGTAGATATTACAGTAAACAAATAATTTCTTATTAGTGTGCTATTCTCTGATTGGCTCGCCCTAGTGGCATGATAATATCAATAACATCTTACTTAGCTGTGTCTAATTTTTGCAGCAATTAGTCTTTTGTGTGGTTTACTTTTGTAAACGCAAGTGCTTGCTTTAATTTTGACAATTCGAAATTAAAGTTAATGCAACTATGGCACAAGACAATCAGACTTTCCCAGAGCTGTGGTCAAGTGAAGAGGACTGAATTCAGCTGAATGGTCGCTCTTCAATTCTTGATTTGAGTAGGCTTCCCAAGGTCCATGGCATAGATATCAACAAGAGCATCAAAGCATCCTCGTATGTATGCCGCCGACTCGGACACATTTCGTAAAATTGTCGAGTAACTAAAAATTGAAAAGCGTCAATTCTGGCATTATCAGCTACGCGAAGAAAAAACTTTTAGAGTGGTGATCCGCAATATTGCCTCCACAACACCTAGAGAGCTCATCGTCAATGCCTTCAATGATCTCGGTCATATTGTGACATATGTTCATAACCCCAAAGTGCGCAGAAAACATCAACCAGAAGACAAAAGTCCACCTAGGGCCGAATCTGCGGTACCCGTTGCTCAAAATTTATTCTTTGTTGATCTCAAGCAAGCTCCTAATAACAAAGAGGCTTTAGAAATTTGTAAAATTGGAACGTAGCGAGTGTCCGTTGAACACCCCAGAAAGTTTTGGACGTAGTTCATTCAATGCTATAGATGTCATGACTTTGGTCATACAAAAACTTATTGTTTTAAAAGTTTCGCCTGTGGTAAATGTGGCACTGAACACCAAACAAACTCAGACCTCTGTAAATTATTTAATCAGGGGGAGGTAGTATGTGTTAATTGTGGTGGCAACCAATCTGCAGGTCAACAGGTCAGAGACGTAGCTAAAGAATTTCCGCAAAAAACGCAGTCAGCAAGACGCGAGTTTTCTAGTCCCTGTGGATCAGGTGATGCAAGCTCCAAATTCGAACAGCTGGAAAATGCTCTTATAAGCGTTACAAAAAAAGTTTATGAATTGGCAGACTATTGCAAAGAACTTGCAGAAACCAATAAGATGCTTCAGACTATCGTCATGAAATTTATGAACGAATAAATGGACCCGGAACTAAACCTCGGATTATGGAACGCTCGTGGAATGAAAAATAAAGTCGACAAGCTAAAACCATTTCTATACAAACATAACATCCAGCTTATGCTGGTGACTGAAACCCATTTGCGTTGCGAAATTATTGCATATATTCCTGGCTACATACTACATAGAGCAGATCATCCTAGTGGGCGAAGCGGGAATCTTTATTCGTCAAGATATCATCCACCACCCACTTGAACCTTCGAAAACAAGCCATCAGCAGACTGCCATATTAAAGATCTCCACTGTAAAGGGCTATTTGGTTGTTGCCGCAGCATATCTGCCTCCGCAATTACCATGGAGCAAAGACAACTTTGAATTGTTTGTCAGTAATTTTGGGGATAAATGCATTATTGGAGGTGACTTTAATGCTAGACATGGATGGTGGGGAAATTATCGCGCCTGCACACGGGGTCGTAGGCTACAGGAAGCATTGGCCAACAGTTCTTACCAAGTCCTAGCAACTTGGCAACCCACTCACGAGGCTAAGAAGGGAATTTGTGAGAACCGGAAACCCTAGAATAGTGGCTATCTTTGGCAGGATCTCCAATAGGGTCAAAAAGGTGCTTACCTTTTTGCGACAGCAGAAAACGGACAGTTTTCTTGAATCTGTAAGTCCGGATAGGAGTTCAAATTATACCCTATGGAAACTTACCAGACGATATAAAAGGCAAAGTGTATCCAAATATGCGAATAAAAGGACGGATGGTACTTGGGCCACGTCAGCGGTGGAGCGAGCCGAAGCATTCGCACAAAATTTCGTGGAACGTTGCTGGCCGTTTAATACTGCCTCTATAGAGCATGTACAAGTAGTTAGGAATGTTCTTGAAACCCCCTTTCAAATGACTCCCCCGGTACCACCCATAACTCTACAAGAAGTGGTAGGGGAAATAAAAGATCTTAAAGACCAAAAAGCCTCTGGAGAGGATAACATTGACAATAGAACAATTAAACTGCTGCCACTTAAGGCGTTGCTCTTTCTGGTGCTGATTTATAACTCGGTCCTAAGGATAGATAATTTTCCGGTGGTTTGGAGAGGGCCCAGGTAGTTATGATACACAAGCCCGGCCCATTTGGACTCCTACAGGCCAAGGAAGTAGGCTATACTTCCATTGCTTGGAAAAATCTTGCAAAGATGTTTATTAAGACGGATTCTGAGCTGCTCAAAGATCTTAAAAAGCTATACCCAGTTTTAAGTTTTGAGGCCGAGTACAAAGTCGCTGTCTTTGTGGACGTCAAACAAGCATTTGACAGTGTTTTGGCACGAGGGCTTGCTCTCAAAAGCAAAAAAGCTTCCACCTCCACAATTGTTTGAGATCATCAAAAGCTTTCTGTTCAAGAGATCCTTTTGAGTGGTGGAGGATGGCGTTTGCTCGTCCTCGCGTTTCATCAAGGCTGGAGTTCTCCAAGGGAGCCGACTTTCTCCAACTCAATACTCCATCTTTACACATGATATGCCTTCAACCACACCAAGTTATGAAAATGACTCAGAATTCTTTTTTTTGTATATCGAGTGCGACAAATGCCATACAAGAAAATCTACATCAGTTCGATGAGTGGACTTGTAAGTGGAACATTGCCTTAAACGTAGCAAAATGTGTTTGTGCTACGTTCACGCTGAGGAGAGAAATTTGCCCAGGCTTAACTTTAAATGGTCAACCCCTCGAAAATCATACTGGCCATAGGTATCTGGGTGTATACTTAGACAAGCGTCTCACCTTTAGATCGCACATAACAGGTGTTGTGGCTTCGCTAAAGGCTAAGGTGGAAAAAATGAGATGGTTACTTCACCCTCGCAATAAGCTGTCCCTACGTAAAAAGGTGCTCATATACAAATGTATTTTAGCGCCCTGTTGGAGATACGGTATACAGGTGTATGGTATCGCGGCAAAGTCGAATCTTGACAGGATAAGAGTCTTTCAGGCTAAAACACTTAGACGTATCTCTGGCGCTCCTTGGTATATGCGGACCAGTGATATTGAAAGAGATCTGGGCATTCAAAAGATAGGTGACCTGGTTTAATCAGTCCACCTCAGTAGTTCTCGGCGAATTTTGTTTGATGGAGTATATGAAGTCATGCCGGGTTCCCCGAAGCGGCAATTTGAGTTTGGAGAACAGGAAAAAGTCACACGGTCGATGGTATTTATCGCATTTTTGGCCTTAATTAATGATAATCGTGGCCCGATGAGATGGCGCGTTATCATCATGCAAAATTCACGAATTATCGGCCCACAATTCCGGCCTGTTTACTACGGATTTTGTCACGCAAACGCCTCAAAACTGTTAAATAGAAGTCCTTATTGACCATCTGGCCTTTCGGAACTCGTAAGCCTGAGTTTTCGTAAACATTCTCCAGCATGTGAATCGATTCGACACACGAAATTTCGTTCAAAATACAAAATTTGGGACAAACTCTTTGTTCAATATTTTTTTCCATTTTAAAATTCGCCGAGAACTACTGAGGAGGACTGATTAAACCAGCTGCTGTAAACAAACTGGTTGACAGATCGCGCTCATTTTTGGCATAGTAATTAAGGACAGAAAAAAAAACCTAAAAAATACTTAACGCTGGCACAAAAATTAACATATACAAGATGAACAGGGAATCTCTATAATATACCATCATTTTAGAAGATCCAACACTAAAACCTTAACATATGTTTTTCCGCCTAATAACAGCCAAATGTTCGACAAAAGTCTTTCAAATAAAGATATTAAGTAAAAAATTTAACCAAGTCAAGCCCTGGTGGTGTGGATAGATAGTTAATCTAAATTCTTAGTTCTAAGTCTTTATTATTTAGTTTGAAGAAGTTAAAATATTAGTAATGTTTTTCTTTAGGCCTTTTCATTACAAATAAACTTTAATCTCAATTCAAAATTATTGTCATATCAAAAAGAAAAATATTTAAAAAAAAAAAGATTAATAATTAATGAAATAAATAGATACTAGAGAGCTCGAATAGGGACACTGTATTATTAAAATTATATTAAATTTCTGTAAAAAAAAATAAACAACATTCCCCTTCCACTATCTTGCCACGTCACCGTCTCCGAATGGGTCATCGCGGTAGACGGTGCCACTCTTTCGCGTAATGCCTTCCTATCAACAGGATAACGACAAAAAAAAAAACATTGAACCAGGGTCTGTAACCTATACGTTTGTCACCAGCAAAAAGAAATCACTCTTGGCCCAGCGGAAGGCTGCCAAGTTGGCCTCACTTGCAGGTATAGTCTCTTTAGATTGTGCGTCGCTTGTGAATATCAAGTACACAAACATATAAAACAAACGTGGCGGCACCAGTTAATTGATCTTATTATAAGATGTTATACAATTTATGAATCAAATGGTTGGTATTTTGCACATATAATCAAATATTTGTTCTCCAATAACACATTACGCAAGCTAAAGCAGTCGAAAAGACAACTGTATTACCAGCAGGTAGTCAAAAACAGCGCATGTAAAACGGGACCCTGGAAAATAAAGCAGCCGTGCAGACAAGCGTTGACCGCTATTTACATATCCACAATAAGCGTAAACTAAGCCTGCAAAAAAATAATAATGCAAAGAAAACGCTTTTGGAAAGTAATAGGTTCCAACTACTTGCTGAAAAGGATGAACCTGCTAAAAACGATGACAAAAACTCATCAAAACCTAAAACCTCCTCCAATATATGTTTGTGCAGAAGGCTCGAAAAGGCTTGTAGATGCTATCCAAAGAATAGTTGGCAATAATAACTTTCATATTGTCCCTATTACCAAGGGTAATATTAAAGAAACTAAGGTCAAAATGTATACGGAAGCAAACTACAGTTCTGTAACTAAGTACCTTAGAGAGACTAAAAGAAACTATTACACCTATTAGCTTAAAAGTAGTAAAGGACTTGTAGTAGTAATTAAGGACATTGAACCCTCTGGTAATTGTAGGGATATTAAGAGTGCACTGGAGGTCAAAGTAGTGATATTTTTTAATAAAAATAAAATTCCACAGCCATTGTACAAAATTGAGTTGGCCCCAAAGTTGCAGCACTTAAAGAAAAATGAAGTGCATCCCATTTACAACATTAAACATTTACTTCATCGTAGGGTAACTGTGGAGGAACCTCACAAACGAGTAAATCCTGTGCAATGCACAAATTATCAGGCATTTGGCCACAAGAAATCTTATTGCACCCTTCGTCCAGTATGCGTAGCTTGTGGAGATTTGCATGAAAACGGAACCAGTAAACTTAGTTGCGATAATAAGAGGTTCTCCTGTATATAAGGAGTTAAAGAACCGTTTGCAGTCACAAAAAAGTTTTGCCCGTTTTAGCCGTGAGGCTAACCGTACAGAATCAATGCCGATTATGTGTCCACCACCTAATATTCCTTTAACTTCAAATGTGTCGTATGCAGGTGCCCTGCGCTTAGGCTTTCAACAAGAAACTGCACAAATTGTGAAGCTTAAGGCTCCAATGTCTTAATATAATAAACCAATCTCACAAACTACCCCAACTCTTAATGCGCGTAATGAGCCAGTGTTGCATCCACAAAGTTCTAGTGAATCTATGTTGGTAAATTTATTACAGACCCTGAATCAATCAATCTTAATGATGCAAAACTCTTTTCACGAGATGATGAAAATCCAAATGAAAATTTTGGATAAGTTAAATTCCCCATAATGGCTCATACACTAATAACTAACTGAAACGCAAAAGGCGTTTCACATCAAAAACTAGAGTTGATGAAGTATCTAGAGGACAACAATGTAGATGTTATGTTAGTCTGCGAGACTCATTTGACTAGCAAAAACAACTTCTTTATACCAGACTACTTAGTTTATACAAATAATCATCTGGATGGAAAGGCTCATGGTGGTACATGCATTATAATAAGAAAGCGCATAAAACACCAGACTATAGAGCCATACTCATCTAATTATATACAAGCAACTGCGGTTCGGATGTAAATGCGCCATGGTAATCTGACGTTATTAACTCTGAAAGTGATATTGACAAATCTGTAAATGAGTTAAGTGCCGTATTGGTAGCTGCAGCTGAGGTATCAACGTCTGCGATTGTTGCTCACAAGATCAGCAGAAAATCTTTCTCAAATAGGGCAATTGAAGATCTGGTTGCTTCAAAACGACGATTGAGAAGAGAATAGCAACAGCACATACTGCTAAACAAAGAAAAAAACTGCAACAAAAAAAATAATCAAAGCCCTTTTAAGCGACCAGCCGAGGCACAATGGTGCTATATCGATAACATGTCACCCACACTAGATTTTTACTTTGAAAGCACAAAAATCGCTAAAAATTTCTGTGGATTCACCTATTAGAGACAAAACCGGAAGTTGGGCATGGTCAGATGAAGAGAAGGCTTATGTGTTTGCCAACCATCTGGAGCACGTGTTTCAACCTAATCTACCTACTAACAAATTTGTGCTTCCTCAAGAGATAATCACATATTCAGCAAATATGTCTTCACTAAAAACAAGCTCAACTGAAATTGAAGCTATTATAAGGACTCAACTGAATCCCACAAAATCTGCTGGTTATGATAGAATCATGCCAAAAATGATAACTGAACTTCCAAACGCAGCAATAGCATTTATCTCGTGGCTTTTCAATGCTATTCTTCGAATTGGATACTTCCCAAAGCAATGGAAGAAATCGGTTATTATAATGGTTCCAAAGCTCGGGAAGGATAGGACATGTCCTTCTTCATATAGACCTATAAGTCTGCTTCCATGTCTTTCTAAGCTATTTGAAAAGGTTTTTAAAGCCAAGCTCAATCACCATTTACTAGCAAATAGTTCAATCCCAGATCATCAATTTGGTTTTCGAGCAAAACATGGAACGATTGAGCAAGTCAACAGAGTTACTTCGGAAATAAGAACTGTCTTTGAACTGCGAGAATATTGCTCAGCAGTATTCCTTGATGTAGCACAAGCGTTTGATCGAGTATGGCATAAGGGTTTAATATACAAAATGAAATGTTTGCTACCCCCAAAATATGCATAGAGTCCTGCAATGCTACATATAAAATCGAGTGTTGGTAGTGAGACAGAAAAATTTGATTACAAATGAATTTATGATAAAACCAGGCGTTCCTTAAGGCAGTGTCTCGGGACCAACTCTATACATGTTATTCACTGCCGACATTCCAACAAGTAGTCAAATTGTCACTTCGACTTTTGCTGATGACACTGCCGTAATCAGTCGCTCCCGTTGACCAGTTAAAGCTTCTGCAGGCTTGGATGCTCTCATCTTCAAAGTAGGCTTGGGTAGTTCGCGAACGACATAGTTCGAAACAGCGCTCTTTTAGGTAAATTGAACTACCTAGTTCGTCGACGATCTCGCTCTACGTTCGTTTCAGTCTTGGGTAGTTCGCGAACGAAAGACGTTGGCTGAAGTGACAACTATGCGAACTTGAATAGTTCGCGAACGACTTAGTTCGAAATACGTTTGTTATATATGTGAACTATGATGATCTCGTTCTTAGTTCGTTATGTATTTAATTTTCTGCCATCCCCCTCTTTCACTGGCGTCAACCAGACGATTGATTCGTTTTTGGTGATTCTCTTTTGCTTTTTCTTACTAAAGTTTTTGAAGTGTTTGGTTTTTTACTAAAGTTTTTCAAGTGTTTAGTTATAGTTTAATTGATATCAGTGAACAGTACTTAAATAAATAATATTAATAAATAAATTTGTCATACCTAGAGTTTACGATAAGTTTATTTCAAATTAACTGGTTCGACATGATAATCCTCTAGCCAGAGTCCTTGTCCATACAAGGAACTCATCTCGACTGATCCGTAACGATCGTGCTGCCCTTTTGATTACTTAGAGGCTCCTTTTCATTGTAGGAGGGACACACGTGTATTAGTTTTTAAGAATTGTAACGCTATTGTTAGTCCTATTTATGTATATAGGAGATTCAATACTATCAATATAAAAAAAAATAAAATAAAAAAAATTTAAATTATTTTAACGCTTCTTAGAAGTCGAGCATTTTGATCGAGCCCAAGCAAATGAGACAAACGAAATAATTTAAAACATATAAAAGAATGTATGGTTAAAACAAATTTAAAACAACACTCCGACGCACTGATAAGTATTATATGCTTATTAGTAAACTCGACCGCCACTTCGCAGCATCACCACCGACAGCCGTCCGTCAAAATTGCCAACTCTCTGCACAGGTTTAAAAAACACCAAATCACACAAACCGGCCCCTTTCCCTAGAAATGGCATACCTTGTGACTAATCTCTTTCCGCACCAGCAACGAAAGAGTGAGGTCAGTCTAGGTGCCGAGAGCCAGGAACTGGACGGCTTCGTTCCGGTCTCCACGGAAGAAGTCCTGTCTGTAGCGCAGTGGGTCAGGAGCGATAAAGCCCCAGGACTGAACCAGAATCCAAATAGAGACCTTAAGCTGGGGATGGTCCTGTTGCTTTCAATTCTTCGCGGATCTTTATAACCAACCAATGCATATCCGAGGGGATCTTTCCATCCTGCTAGAAAACCCAGAGGCTTTTGCTCATTGCCAAACCTGGGAGACCCCGCTAGGTAAACCGTCTGCATATAAATCTATTAGCCTACTGTATGCGGCACGAAAATCACTGGAAAAAATCATTGCATGGAGACTTGAGGAAGATATACTGGAGGCCTCTCCAACTCCCAGTGTAGCTTTAGGAAAAAGCGTTCAACCATCGACGCTGTATTAGAAGTGACGAAGATAGCGAAGTAAGCGATTCGTGGCACACGAATGGGCACGTGGTGCCAAAGAATACTGCCTAGTGGTCACTCTCCATACAAAGAACGCCTTCAACTCAGCAAACTGGGAAAGGATAATGAAGGCTCTTACTAACTTCGGTGTTACGAGGAAGTCGCAAAATCGTGGAGAGTGCGACGGTTACAGTCGGTACCACCTCCATCACAACGAAGAGTTCGCTGGTGTATTAAGGGATTACCCTAGATCATATGCTTACCTTTAAGGAGCATTTATCATATGTCAGCGACAAGGCGGAAACGGCATATAAGGCCCTCTCAAAGAATCTGCTAAATACGCGTAGGATGAAAAATGGGCATATGCTACTGCTAACTGAATGCAACTAAATCTTTATGCTATATGGCCCAGCGATATGAGTCAAAGCCGTTGATAAGGCTTCATATAGGAGAGCGTATATAGGCTGGGGCAATGTCCTGCGCCTTTCGAACTAAATCGGAGGATGCCACACTAGTTCTCTTAGGTGAACAGCCTTTACTTGCGAACCTAGTGAGCCACATGTTGGAAAATCAATCGAAAGAATGCCGTATCCGAATTTGCCGCTATCGTCATGAAGAAGCTTTGGGCTAAAGAGATTCCGCCGAAACCAGGATGACGGCTGAAGTAGACGGTACCAGCCTTATGAAGCTTTGCTTGATCGGCAGTCCTGCAAGCTACTGGTACACTTCTACAATTCTATTGGGACTATGCATTAATTTTAAAGGTTGCACACAGATGGCGTTATTTACAACAGTATCGCATCTGGCAATACTGTAACTATATTCATGTCAAAGCCTCATCATTAGGCTTTGTTTACCAGTATCTGTCATTTCGCTGAAGTGTACATAACATAGTTTTCTTGTGCTCCGAGTATGTCAACTTTCGTGCCGTCAAAACGCAATTTGCGGGAAGCCTTGCTTTTTTGCTTCAATATGAAGAAAAATACCACCCAAGTCCGTCAATTGCTGTTGGATGCCTACCCGAACCATACTCCATCGATTTCAACCTGTGAGTACTGGTTTCGACGCTTCAAAAGTGGCGTTTTTGATACCGAGGACAAGGAGCGACCTGGCCAGCCCAAAAGGTTCGAAGACGCAGAATTGGAGGCATTGCTGGACCAAGACCCGTGCCAAACGCAAGAAGAGCTCGCCGAAACGTTGGACGTTGACCAAGCAACCATTTCCAGACGTCTCAAATGAATGGGAATGGTCCAAAAGCAAGGTAATTGGGTGCCATACGAGTTGAAGCCGAGAGACGTCGAACGCCGATTTTTCAAGTGCGAATTGCTGCTTGAACGACTTGGAAGGGTTTTTTGCATCGTATTGTGACTGGCGACGAAAAGTGGATCCATTACGATAACCCAAAGCGTAAAAAAACATATGTCAAGCCCGGCCAACCGGCGCCATCGACGTCCAAGCCGAATATTCATGGTTCGAAGCTCATGCTCTGTATTTGGTGGGATCAGAAGGGTGTGGTGTACTATTGGGACTATGCATTAATTTTAAAGGTTGCACACAGATGGCGTTATTTACAACAGTATCGCATCTGGCAATACTGTAACTATATTCATGTCAAAGCCTCATCATTAGGCTTTGTTTACCAGTATCTGTCATTTCGCTGAAGTGTACACAACATAGTTTTTTTGTGCTCCGAGTATGTCAACTTTCGTGCCGTCAAAACGCAATTTGCGGGAAGCCTTGCTTTTTTGCTTCAATTTGAAGAAAAATACCACCCAAGCCCGTCAATTGCTGTTGGATGCCTACCCGAACCATACTCCATCGATTTCAACCTGTGAGTACTGGTTTCGACGCTTCAAAAGTGGTGTTTTTCATACCGAGGACAAGGAGCGACCTGGCCAGCCCAAAAGGTTCGAAGACGCAGAATTGGAGGCATTGCTGGACCAAGACCTGTGCCAAACGCAAGAAGAGCTCGCCGAAACGTTGGACGTTGACCAAGCAACCATTTCCAGACGTCTCAAAGCGATGGGAATGATCCAAAAGCAAGGTAATTGGGTGCCATACGAGTTGAAGCCGAGAGACGTCGAACGCCGATTTTTCACGTGCGAATTGCTGCTTGAACGACTTGGCCGGAAGGGTTTTTTGCATCGTATTGTGACTGGCGACGAAAAGTGGATCCATTACGATAACCCAAAGCGTAAAAAAACATATGTCAAGCCCGGCCAACCGGCGCCATCGACGTCCAAGCCGAATATTCATGGTTCGAAGCTCATGCTCTGTATTTGGTGGGATCAGAAGGGTGTGGTGTACTATGAGCTGCTCCAACCCAACGAAACCATCTCTGGGGAAGTCTTCCGACGTCAATTGATGTGTTTGAGCCGAGCATTGCTTGAAAAACGGTCGGAAACGATCGAAAGACACGACAAGGTTATTTTGCAGCATGACAACGCTCGGCCGCATGTTGCACAGGTCGTCAAAACATACCTTGGAACGCTCAACTGGGAAGTGCTACCCCACCCGCCGTACAGCCCAGACATTGCTCCTTCGGATTACCACTTGTTCCGGGAGATGCAGCGTAAGCTGGCTGGACACCGCTTCTCTTCATATGAAGAGACCAAAAAATGGATCGATTCATTCATAGCCGCCCAGAAGCCGGAATTTTGGAGAAACGGAATCCGGAAATTGAAAGAAAGATGGAAAAAGGTTGTGGCTAGCGACGGACAGTACTTTGAATGATGTATCAATCCATTTTGAAATCGAAATAAAGCCCCATTTTTGGTGAAAAAACCTTTAAAATTAATGCATAGTCCTAATATGAGCTGCTCCAACCCAACGAAACCATCTCTGGGGAAGTCTACCGACGTCAATTGATGCGTTTGAGCCGAGCATTGCTTGAAAAACGGCCGGAAACGGTCGAAAGACACGACAAGGTTATTTTGCAGCATGACAACGCTCGGCCGCATGTTGCACAGGTCGTCAAAACATACCTTGGAACGCCCAACTGGGAAGTGCTACCCCACCCGCCGTACAGCCCAGACATTGCTCCTTCGGATTACCGGTTGTGGCTAGCGACGGACAGTACTTTGAATGATGTATCAATCCATTTTGAAATCGAAATAAAGCCCCATTTTTGGTGAAAAAACCTTTAAAATTAATGCATAGTCCCAATATCTATAATTATTTTTCTTTCCTTGTAAAAAATCGTATTGCGTTGCTTTTCCTTTAAAATAAACGACAAAAAAAAATAAAATAAAATGAAACAATCGGCCAAGGCGACTCTCTCCCTCTCGGGTCTCGCTCTCAGCAAATACGATGTATTGTACTAATCATAGTCAAACTGTGCCCTTTGCGTTTCTTCCCACATTTTATTAGGCTTCAGCTTAGAACTATGCATAGTTCTTAATTCTACTTAGTCTAGTATTTAGTTTTCTACAATACAAATCCCCGATCTGCCTTCCTGAAGTTCACACTTCATCGTGTAACCTAATATCAAACGTAAAATTTGTGGAAAATGCATGGTTTAGTACAATTTGAAAATAATAATAATAAGCAAATAGTTTTTGCAAGTTTCCTTTCCATTATGTAGAGTTTATTGAGATATTAACAAAACGTTTACAATTTGAAATAAATTGAAATCAACATGATCTGTTTTTTGTTTACGCGCAACAAAAAGACACAAAGCACTTGCAATATGACTTCCACTGATGAAGCAGCTCAAAAGTCATTTTTGTTTTTACAACAACATCCTCCCAACTTCGTTATTTCTCTTGTTGTTGTTGTTCACTTTTGATCTGCTTGCATATTAAAGCTGCTTATGTCCTACTGTGATAAGGGAATAAGTTGACTCAAAAGAACTTCCGAATCAATAATATCGGTGATAAGTTTGTGAAGAAACCTTATACCTTGAGTTATCCGGAAATTTCTCAACAATGGAAGATCTATAAGAAAAAGCCTGCTAAAGTATGACAGCAAACGTACACTGCGGTCCCGATTAAAGCCTCGAAGTTCAATATGTCTTGATGCTTTTTATATTGGGGGCTCCAGGCACACGAACAGTATTCAAGTACTGTGCGGACTAGAGATACGAAAATAAGCTTTTTAATAAAGGAATCATTTAATTCTTTAGTCCTTCATTTAATGAAGCCAAAAAAACTTCATATTAGTTAACGTTATATTTGACTGAAAATGCCATTTTTGACCAATTTTCACAAATGTATAAGAAAAATTGTGAATTGATATAGTTTAACGCTCCTTTATGCTTAGCCGTAGTCGGGTAAAAACGAATGTCATATCTGAAGTCTACAGATTCCAATATATAAACAGAATTAAATTAAAGTTGTTGTTCAGAAGGTAATTTGTTTTTTTTTGTGATTTTTATTGACGATTTTCTTATAACGGGGTTTCCATGAAGGACTTGACAACTTTCTTTTTTAAATAAAACGCAAACCATTTGAGGTATTTCGAAAATTTTATTATTGGCTTGAAGTACATAAAACATTTATTTGTGGAATTCGACTTTGCTCATATGTCCACCACGGACACGTTTGCAGCGGTTGATTCGTTGAACCCAATTTTCGATGACTCGGCCACATTTCGAGGGATCCGCTATCTCTCGTCTAATATTGACTCTAAGCTCCTCTCTTGTTGGCATAGACCAATGATTTAAGGTAGCCCCATAAAAAAAGTCTTCAGGTGTTAAATGACACGATCTAGGCGGCCGATTGACAGGATAATTTCGCGATATTACACGTTTTTGGATTTGAATTTTAATAAGTCGATTGTTACACCCGATGTGTGGCTTGTGGCATCGTCTTGTTGAAACCACATATCGTTGATGTCTAACCAATGCAATTGGCCAAAAAAAATAACGTTGCAGCGGTTTCCATTGCACCAATAACGCATATTTTGTTTGGTGACAAACGCGTAACCAAAAATGCGCTTCATCACTGAAGATGATTTTGCGATGAAATTGGTCATCTTCTTCCAACATTTCAAGAGCCCAATTCGAGAACGTACATACGTCGCTTCATATGATTCAGTGGCTTTAGTTCTTGAGTTAACTTGATCTTATAAGGGTGTAGGTTAAGATCTTTTCGCAAAATTCGCCATTCTGTGGACTGAGAGATGCCCAATTCTTGAGAGCGCAGTGGAATCGACTGTTTTGGTTCGTTTGCGACGGACGCTTGCAAGGTAGCAATATTCTCGGCACTTCCAACAACTCGTAGTCTCACTGGCATGGGAACATCCAACAGCGAATGCGTAGACTCGAATTTGTTGACTAGACTATGAATTCCTTGTCTACTGGGACGATTATTACGACCAAAAATTGACCTTAACGTTCATAAAATTGCAGTCCCCGATTCAGAATTTCGGTAGTACATTTTAATTCTTTGTAAACGTTGTTCGTTCGTCTACTTTTGACATTGACAGTTTGGTAATTGGTTTAAGGCTGCATTCACAGTAAACGATAAAAGTTGTCAAGCCCCTAATGGAATATCCGATACTATATACAAATAATCTCTACATATAATAAAATCGTAGACTTTGAAATGTCCTCATTTACTACAGCTAATACACAATTCCAGTGAATTACTCATTTAATAGAAAAATTCCTTAATCAGAAACACTAATAACAAAACCAGTGATAATACACACTAGACTAACGGAATATTTACGGTTAAAAAGAATAACAAAAGGTTTTTTTATAATTACAATATTAAAAGTGTACCACGAAGGAAAAACTGCTGTGAATCACTGATATGGGTACAAACAATTACCGTAGATAAGAAGATTAAAAAAAAAACATTGAAAACAAAAATGTTTTATTACATAAAATGGTATTTTTGTAGTAGTGTAAAAATTATTTTTTATACATTTCTAGTATACTAACAAGCAAGTAAAAGTTTGTTTGAACGCAAAGTTAAAGAAAAAAAATTAGTTTTTATTTTTGTTGCACCACTTCGAAAAAATTAAAAAAAAACCATGAGTATAGAGGAGTGTATAAGGCACTTTCTGAAAAATTTTGGTGATGGACACTTTTCAAAAAGGTGGTAAACATAATTATTTTAGTTTTAATTATGTTTAAAATCAAAGTTTAAAATTAAAAAAAAAAAAAATAAAAACGAAAAATATATTTTTTCAAATATCTCCAAAATCGATTGATATTAAGAGCTGAAATTTGTTGTACATTACTTTTATTAGATAGAAATGATCCTCAAACTCAAATGGAAAAATCTTTGGAGCACTTTTCCCATCAAAACCTGCCTATACCCTTTAAAATCAAATTACTGAAGGATACATTTCCTTTCCCACATTATCATCACTATTATGTTGTGAACTTATTTAATGAAATCGTATTTCCTATTTAAACAATTTGCTACGATGTGTCTGTAAACTTTCCGTTCTCAAGTGACCACTTTCTCACGTGCTAATCCAACGTGATCAGATCGCTGCACGAGTTACTTCAGAAGCTATAAAAGGTAGGCAAGGTAGATTTAAGCTCTAGTTTATAACAGACTCATAATAAAGGGGTTATAGACCGGTTAGGCTTTCGATGCTTTCCTTCCGATATAAAAAAACATCTGCTTGTCCCATGCACACAATCACATTTTGTGGCAATTTTCTTAACCAATTTTTCAAAAACGTACGTCGCGATCTTTTAATTCAATTTGCAGTTCTTAAGGATCGGCCCCTAAGTAACTTCGTTTCAAGCGAAAAGGAAAAGGAAGGATTGTACTATCGTACCACTTAAGAAATAACTAATAAACTTTAATAAATGTTTAATGAAGTGAACAGTAAATAAAAACAAAATCATTAAATGAAAGAAATACCAATTAAGTTAACAAAAATAATAAATAAAAACAAGTGAACGCTGAATAAAAGAAATACCAAATAAGTGAACAAGAGTAATAAATAAAAACAAGTGATCATTAAATAAAAGAAATAAATATCAACAAATTGAAATAAATAAAAGAAATCAATGAAGATCAAAGTATTGAGTAAACAACCTAAATACGAAAATTTTTAATAAATGCTGCCACACGTTCAGTTAACTACAGAAGAAAAACCAGAGCGTCAATCATCTTTCCAGGAGGAAGCAAAGTCACGTCAACAAGAGTAGATCAACAAGTGAACATTGTTGCTACGAGGGACCTACATTTCACTGCAAATGAGATTGAATAAAGAGCCAGGTGGGGAGAAACATAAATAACTACAAGTCAACATTATTGCTACGAGGGATCTACATTTCACTGCAGGACGAATCAAGAGAAGTTTATATTGGGAGTACAAATGAATTCGGTCCGATTTTTGTGTGTGCAAAAAAGTGTGTTTTTATTGAAAAAAAGGAAAAAATACATCATTCAAAGTAATGTCCGCCTACTTTTTCCCATCTCTCTGGTAATTCTCGAATACCATCTCTAAAAAATGAGTCTTCTCTGGAGTCGATCCATTTTTCGATTTCTTCAAAAGGCCCGAACCGGTGATCCCCCAAATCGTTTTGCATATCCGTGGAAAAAGCCAGTAGTCAGAAGGAGCAAGGTCTGGAGAATGCGGCGGGTGGAGTAAGACCTCCCATTTCAGCGTTTCCAGGTAATTTTTGACCATTACAGCCAAGCGTTGTCATGTTGCAAAATCACCTTGTCATGCCTTTGGGCCGTTTCTGGCCGTTTTTCACGCAATGCACGGCTCAAACGCATTAATTGAAGTCGGTAACGTTCCGCATTAATGGTTTCGTTTGGTTTTAGTAGTTCATAATATACCACACCCGTCTGGTCCCACCATATGCAGAGCATGACCTTTGAACCGTGGATGTTTTGCTTTGGCGTCGATTTAGACGATGATGGAACGGGTTGACCAGGCTTGGCTTGCTGAGTCACTCCCAACGATTCTGCGAGTTCAGTTTGCGTTTGGCACGTTTGGCCTTCAATTCCTCATCTTCAAACTTTTTGGGTTGGTCAGGACACTCTCTGTCTTCGATACTAAAATAACCGCTTTTGAAGCGTCGAAACCGCTCTCTGCATGACTTATCAGTCGGAGCACATTAACCACAAACTTCCTAAAGCCTTCGATGGGCTTCAGATGCACTTTTCTTTTCATTAAACATTTTCGAAGAGGCAAAAAACAGTGTTGTTGTCAGAAACAGAGGCTGATGCATACTAATTATTGTTGACAGATGTCAATGGAATAGGTAATCGCTTCCAAAATCGGCCACAACTTGCAGGTGAAGCCATTTTTTGAAAACGGACCGAACTAATTTGTATTTCCAATACTTATGTAAGTCGCAGTTTTTAAAAATAATTAAATAACGAAGAAAACCCTTCCTTCCTAACTTAAGATATCATATTCTAAAACAATTTTAGAAACAATAAATGAAAATTTTCTGTAAAAGTAATTAAATTAAGAACAATCAAAATAAATAAATAAATATTTTTTTATCGGAAATTGAGCAATAATAAAAAGACCTAAAAGAAGCAATTGACAAGATGACTTTGGGCGGAAATTCTAATATTACTAACACAAGTAATGACGACTCTAGCTCATTTTCATTTTTCACCACGACTATGCCGAAGATGAAATACTCTTCACGCAGTGAATGTTTCATTGTAGTAGTAAGCTTTATTCGCAACGATATTTTAACCAAAAAATGTTTAATGCAAGAATTTTGTCGTTTTCAAATATTTTCATTTCGATAGAGTTAAATTTTTTATTCCGTAGTTGTAGTTTTGTAGCAATGACCTCTTGGTGTGAAATATTTTGTAAGCGCAATCTGCTATGAATAAATAATGAAATGTGAGCTGCCAACATTTTTAATTTATTGTGATTGGCACTCTACCAATAGGAAATGTTTTATCAATTTAATACAAATTATGAATTTAATTTAAAAAAAATACATTTACAGCAAATAGCAATAATAATAGATAATAATTGCAATTTCTGTTCTTACTTAACTTTTTACTGGCATTTTTAATTATTTGTTATTTGTGCGATTTACATAACAAAAAAGTTTTTCTTGAATTTCAATGGGGGATTTGTATGGGAGGTACCCTCCTTAGTGGCCCGATTCGGCTGGTTCCGACAAATGTACTGCGCCTGTCTTGGAAACTCATAGCGTTCAAGTTTCAGTTCGATAGAACAAAAAACAAAGTTTTTCTAATAAGAACTTGAATTCTCTAGTCGGCCGATTCGGTTGGTTCCGACAAATGTATTGCCATTGCTGGCATTCGAACAGTAAAGACGTGTGTCTTTCTTCCGCTCCTAAGCTCAGCATCGAAAAAATTTTTTTTCATACTTATTTCTATTGATAGGAATTTTTTGTTGTTTTAATTTTTAGTTCCCTTTTCTATGCAAATCATTGCATTAGTAAAGTAAAATTTAAAACATACAAAGAAATCAATAGGAACCTATAACAAAATCGTTAAGATGAGCTTTGCTCATCAAAAAAACAGTTCAACAACCAAGACGACAAGAAATGCATATTTCTCGCTTGTCTCTTCCTGTCCTAAAAACAAAAATGAATCCTCATTTTTAGCCACCAAGTCGCCTGAGCGCAGGGCAAGTTCTTGTTCTCCTGCTCTTTGCTCTGACAGCGCGAACACCAGGTGCTCCTTACCATGGAGCACCCAATGCCCTTCCCCACAACCCCCCTGTACTCTAACCAAGCTACAACTGTATCACCAACTACAACAACTATAACACAAAGCACTGCTTGTACATCAACAGCTTCAATGATTGCATCAACAACAACAGTTTTCTCAACAACTGCTTCGATCGCGTCATCGTATGCAGTTACCGCAACAACAACTAATACCAAAACTCATATCCACAACAACAACAACGATTCGATCGCTTCTTTGCCTACACCAACAATTATCACAAAAGTACAAAGCTCAAATAAAAAACTGGATCTGAACAGTTAGCATCAAATAAAAGAAACAGAAAAACTCAATCACCAGCCATACCGACTGAATAAACACCAAACATTAACAAAAAGCCCAAACCAAACAGAGCGTCACCTACCATATCTTCAAAAACTAATAAACCTAAACAACAAAAATAAGCAGACCACACTTAACTACTGGCTTGGCAAGCCATCTTCCAATCATTTTGGCATTTTAGATATCGAGGATGGCAATTTAGGAGAAGAGAAGAATACTCTGGACAATGGCTCCAAGCGACCTCCAAAAGCTAATAAGCCACCACCTATTTATGTGCAGGGGGTAGAAGAAATCTCCATACTTAATAATGCTCTGTATGAAATTGTAGATCATAACTACGTACTTAAAACATTGCCCAATGATGAAGTTCGTATCCAACTGGCAGAGCCCCTACATTATAAAAAAATCATTGAATTGCTATAAACCAAAGATACGAAATATTACACTTTCAAGCCAAAGATTAACGAGGTTTTAAAGTTATGTTGAGACACCTTCATCAATCAACAGACACCGACGACATAAAACGCGAACTGAAGATATTAGGCCACGAAGTTATAAATATACAACCACCAATAAACCACTTCCTTTGTTCTCAATTGAACTTAAAAGTAGCTCAACCAATAAAAATATTTTTAATGTTACGACATTACTACATACCACAATTAAATTTGAGGCCCCCCACAACAAGAGGATGATAGTGCAATGCACCAACTGCCAAAAATACGGGCACACCCGAAACTATTGTACCAGGGATCCAATATGCGTCAAATGTGCTGGTAAGCACAAAACAATCGACTGCTGTATGGAGTCAAATACTAAAATAAAATGTGCTCTCTGTGGTGGAGCTCATACAGCCAACTACAAGGGTTGTGAAATATACAAAACCCTTAAAATCCAACGGTTTCCTGCCCTTCGACCCAAAATATTGACGGATCTCCCAAAAGTTCAGCAAATGCCCATAACGTCCAGTAAAGTGGAGAATGGTATAAGCTACGCGCAAATTACAGCTGCGACTCCCCATCCCCAGCCAATCAACCGACCAACCCAAGCAGGTGATTACAACGCGAAACATGTAAACTGGGGTTCAAGGCTGACAAACACCAAAGGGAAAAACTTGCTAAGTGCAATTCAAACGATTGTGGGGATGCACTTGAGTACAGGTGAACCCACATATTGGCCAACAGATCGGACTAAAATACCGGATTTAATAGACTTCTGTGTATTAAAAAACATGAATATAACACGTTTCAATATTGACTCCCGACTTGAACTTTCTTCTGATCATTCACCAATACAAGTTGAATATAGTTGCGCAATAAAAAAAGATTAACCCGCGTGCAAAATGTATAATTTCAGAACTGACTGGGAGGCGTACAGAGAATTTATTGACAATAGCCTCACAATAAATGTACCTCTTAAAGAACCTGACGATATTGAAAAGTCAGTGATATACTTGAATGACATTATAAACGAAGCAGCTAATAGAGCAACGCCTGATCTTAATCCAAAAGAGGACAACTATATTTTCCCCTGCTCAATAAAAATTCAAGTCGCGAACAAAAACAAACTGCGTAAGATCTGGCAAAGGACGTGAGATCCAAATGACAAAGCTAAACTTAACAAAGGAATCAAAGATTTGAAAAACAGTCTAAGGAATTTTAAAAATGAACAATTTGTAAATTATACAAAAACATTAGCGCCGACATCTGACACTAACTACTCATTATGGAAGGCTGCTAAGCACTTCACAAATCGCACCTTCCACCAGCCGCCACTTTTAAAATCGGATGGGCAGATTATTATGAAAGGGCTTTTACTACCAACCATTCTAATAGTAACAGCAATTTGTACAACAGGACTCCATCTCCGCAATACTGTACAAAAATGATTTCAACCAATGAAGTTAGGCACTGTATTGAAAAGCGCACTAGTCAGAGAAAAACGCCAGGTTATGACCAAATAACTGGAAAGTTACTCAAAGAGCTCCCTGCGAAGGCAATCGTATTTATTAGGAATTTGTTCAATGCGATATTAAGACTAAAGCACTACCCATCTTTATGGAAGGTTGCTGAAATAATAGCCATACCCAAACTGGGCAAAGATCCAACCAAGGCGTCATCGTACAGACCAATCAGCCTATTGCCCTTACTTTCTAAAGTATTCGAACGTCTCCTACTTGACCGAATACAACCAATACTAGATGTGAACAGAATCATACCTGACCACCAATTCGGGTTTAGACAAAGTCACTCCACAATTCAGCAAGTCCACAGAGTAACTCACAAAATTTTAAAGGACCTTGATGAAAAAAAGTTCTGTGTTGGTGTTTTTCTGGACATAGAAAAGGCCTTCGACAAAGTCTGGCACGACGGCCTACTGAGTAAAATTAGGACCGTATTTCCAACTGATCTATTTGAAATCATTAAATGCTACCTTGACTCTCGCTATTTCTACGTTAAATGTAAGGATGAATTTTCTACGCTAAGACAGATAAGAGCAGGAGTCCCTCAAGGAAGCGTGCTTGGTCCTATTTTGTATACTTTATACACATCAGACATCCTAACTCCAGGAGATAGCTCGGCAATGGTGGCTACCTTCGCTGACGATACAGTACTAATGTACTCCCATAAAACTTTAGTTGTAGCAACAACTAAGCTGCAGAATATTCTTGACAAAGCTTGCAATTGGTTTGATAAATGGAAAATAAAAGTGAATGAACTAAAAACGATGCAAGTGATATACACAACACGGACAGCTTATCAGCCAAGACAATTAAAAATAAAAGGTACTGACATTCCATTAAGCAATGTGGCAAAGTACCTGGGCATGCATATTGATAGTAAACTGACGTGGAAACATCATATCCAAAAAAAGAGAGATCAGCTCATATTAAAATTTAAGCAGCTATGTATACCCGCTTCTTAACAGTAGATCTAAGTTAACAACCAATGGGAAATTGGTAATATACAATAGTGTAATTAAGCCTATATGGACGTACGGCATGCAATTATGGGGTACAGCCAAGAAAACTAACATTAACATCATTCAGCGTCAACAATTAAAAATACTTCGATCAATAGTTAATGCGGACTGGTTTATATCTAACTATGAAATTCACAAAGACCTCGGCGTAACTATGATTCAGTAAGAAATCATTAATGCTAGCAGGAGGTACCACAAAACATTAGAGCGACATACCAATCTAGAAATAACAGACCTTCCATCTCACGAATTGTCTAGACGTAGACGCTTAAAACGAAGCAGACCAGTCGATCTGACCTAACTTAGATTACGGGTGGCGCTGAGTGGCATCTTGCGGTTGTTGGCCTGCCGCAAATAGCTCTCAAAAATGAGGCCTAAGACACCCAGTATCATTATTCAAGAGACAATTCGAAAATGTTCGATATTTTCCACTGCCTTTTCCCCTCTTATTGTTAAAAATGTACTTAGTGTTTTCTTTTATATTTAAGGTATAAGATGTAGGAAAACAATAGTACATATCCAATCGGGAACAAAAAAAAAAAAAACAGAATATTACGCGCTACACCTGTTAACACCTCGCAATTAATTGAGTTTCGGGGCATTCGTTTTACACGCATGCGAGTTCCGTTAACTAATGCTTTCCCTTTATTTAAATTCCGTATTAATAAACCAATACAGTTTTCTTTTAAAATCAATTTGTGGGGAAGCAGACCACTAACGGATACAGTATTCAAAAACTGAATTGCAAAAATATAATGTTCACGTGCATCATCTCTGACAATTTTATCAAAGCTGTAGTATGCCTGCTCATCTCCAGGAATTCGTTTTAAGACTTCTAATTTTATATATTATATGAACAATCATTATTTTCTGGAACCAAAATAAATGAATCAAAATATTAGTAGATAAAATAGTTTTCGGAATATTTCCAAATATATCATTTATGATGTTTACAGGTTCAAAAATTAAATTATTCGGTATTTCAACGATATCCAAACCGAACTGAGAAAAAGTTTCCATTTCACCGTTACGAACTGATATAATAATTGAACAAATTAAATTTCATGAAGAAGGGCCCTCGTAATTCGAGTTAAATTGACATGATGAAAGTTACGAAATTCAGACCACGATGTAATACAATTTTCCATGAGGGTAACACGTGAACCATGAGGAACAACTGGCAGCATTTGTCTAAAATCACCGCATAACAAAATTGTTTTCCCCCCAAATAATTTGTCTCTATTCTCTCCCGAACTCAAGTTTCTCAGCAATCTACCAATTAATTTCATAGCATAAAGAGGACACATTGAAATTTCGTCGATTATAATCAGTGACGCAAAATTGATGAATCTACCTTGACTACTGTTAGGACTTATAATTCAAATTGAATTTTTTAATAATGGAATTAGTAATTTGAGGCAGTGTGTAAGGACCTCCCACCGATCAAAATAGTAGAAGCGATACCGCTGAAAGCTTTGGTATACAATGAAGATTTAATGAATTTAATTTACGAATGATCGCTGTTTGAACATAAGATTTCCAACAACCTGCGTGAGCCATTAAAAAATACATTGCTACCAGTATCATGATACAAAACTTCTCGTAAAACACTATCTATAATATATTCATATCTTGACATGAAGTATTATGAGTCTGAAGAATATCATCGATTATAAGAAGAGTTCGATTATAAGAAATTACATGACTGTAGTCTATAATAAAATCTTCACTCATATCATCTTTGAATTCATTCCATAAAACTGACACATTCGGTGGAACATTCCAGCTACAAATAAACCCAGATAACCCTCACAAATGTCTTGGAGAATTAAAAAATTAAAAGACCTCGGCGTAACTATGATTCAGGAAGAAATCATTAATGCTAGCAGGAGGTACCACAAAACATTAGAGCGACATACCAATCTAGAAATAACAGACCTTCCATCTCACGAATTGTCTAGACGTAGACGCTTAAAACGAAGCAGACCAGTCGATCTGACCTAACTTAGGTTATGGGTGGCGCTAAGAGGCATCTTGCGGTTGTTGGCCTGCCGCAAGTAGCTCTCAAAAATGAGGCCTAAGACACCCAGTATCATTATTCAAGAGACAATTCGAAAATGTTCGATATTGTCCACTGCCTTTTCCCCTCTTATTGTTAAAAATGTACTTAGTGTTTTCTTTTATATTTGAGTTATAAGATGTAGGAAAACAATAGTACATATCAAATCGGGAACAAAAAAAAAAAAAACAAAAAAATATTTCGTCGAACCGAGCTGATGAAGAATATATATACTTTATGTGGTCTCTTTTATCTCCTTCCGCCTGTTACAAACTTCAAGACAAACTTATAATACTATTCACTCCCGAGAAGAGTATAAAAAGGAACTTTTAAATTTGGTAGCTGAAACAGTGTCTAACATTCTACATCCCACTCCAGAAGTGGAAGAAGAGCCAAATGTAGATTTCTCTAAAAATATATTATTTTTTTGTTTATTTATACATTTTTTCACTAAAGCTGATGATACATGATTTAATTATATGTACAGAGTTTAGCAGATGCTTTCAACTGAAATATGTACATAATATGTCGTTATTGACTTAATATTTCTTTACGTTTTTAACAATATTGTTTAATTTAGTAAGGAAAAACTAGGGAGAAGAAAACCTTAATATTGACTTAAATGCTAAGTTAGAACTAAATAACTAGAACGAGAGATTTTATGTATTTAAGTATTGATGCACAGTTGGTTCGCCTGCCCTTATATGAAGGTAGTTTGTATTTGTGTAATATGGTGGGTTTAATAATAGTCTTAAAAGTTTATTCTGGCATACTAGAAGTTTCTTTACATGTATTGATGCACAACTACCTCAAACAGAAGACCCATACATTAAAATTGAAAGAAAGATGGTTTTAAAGATTATCAGTTTATTGGGACTTGATAACTTTGACTTCCTATTTATTAGTGGGTATAAGTGCAAATGGTTCTATTGATTTTGTTTATATTATAGTAAATCCAATATAAAAGTTAAAACTCAGTTTCTTGTCAAAATGTATTCCTAAATAACGTATGTTATCAGCCCATAAAGTTTTAACAATCCATCAGGAAGATAGCAAGATTTCCTTCTTTTGGTAAAAGGCTGGCGTTAGTTTTGTTAGGATTAACTTTAATTTTCCATTTGTGATAGTATACCTCTAATACGTTCAGATAGCTTTGCAAGGCATTTTTAATGTCACTATATAGTAGAGCTGATAATGAAATAATGAACAATTGGTTCCTCGTGGGATGTCATGTGTACAGATATTGAATAGTATTGGTCCTAAAACAGAGCCTTGTGGAACGCCGGCACTTATGTGTCTGCGAAGATTGTGTACCATCCAAATTAATGTAAAAGGGACGATCGATTAAGAAATTATGTATTATTTTAATAAGGTATCTGGGTGTTCCAATAACCCTCAATTTGTGTACTAATCCATCATGCCAGACAGTGTCGATTGCGGCTTCAATGTCTAATACTATCCTCAATAAAATTCTTAAGTTTTAGGGATGGAGATTAGGAGTTGAGTCCAGCTCTGAAGCCATATTGCACAGTGGGCAGTATGTTGTGCGTTTCTAAATAACTGACCAGGCGAGTTTTGATTACTTTTTCAAGAATTTTAGATAAACCGCATAGCAGACTGATGGGCCTATGGCTTTCAGGTTTATCGGCATTATATGCATTTGTTTAGTTTTTGAAGTTTTTTGTTCCATTGTTTATTATTAAGAATATTTTATTTATTTGTATAATACTAACCTAAAGTTAAAACTAGAAGTTAACAGAAAAATAGCCATGGCTGCCAGGGCCTTCAGCTAATAAAGATATATATGTAAATAACAATGATGATAATAATAATAATAGTGACTAAATAAGTGCTTAAGTTTATGGTTAAAGTTTATGGTTAAAGTTTACTGTACAGATTTGCTTTTTTAAAGAAGTTAAGAATAAGATTAATGTTAGAGGACGGATCGGAAATGATTGAGATGGGGTCTATATTAGCGAATATGGAGGATGAGGAGCAGGATGTGATAATGTGGTGAATGTTATTAGGAGCGTTATTACATAAGGGACAGATGTTATTTAGGTTTTTATCGATGAGGTGCATGTTTGTTAGGTTTGTGTGACCAAGTCGGATTCTAGTAAACTTTATCTGATCAAGTCTAGATAAAAGTTGAAAAGTTGGGGAATTATAAAATGTGGTGGAAGTGGTATTTGGAGAGTGTATTAGCTTATACTAGCTGGAGGTGTGTTGTAGCATGGTGATGTGTTTAATATTTATGTGTTTATTGAGAGTATTAACAATGTCGCCTATGTTGTAGTTGGGTGTGTATATAAGTGGTAACTTAGTAGCGAGCTTTGCTGTTAAATCTGCCTTTTCATTGCCTATGATGTTGGTGTGGCTGGGAACCCAGATGAGTTTTATTTTGGGGAATTTTGTATCAAGTAGGGATCTTATTGTTGAGGCGTAGTAGTTGTGGTTAATAAAATTGTTTATAGCGGATAAAGCAGAAAGTGAGTCAGAACAAATAGCCTGTCCACCTGGCTTACGTATACAAATGTTTATAGCTTCATGGATTGCAATGATTTCAGCTGCAAATACTGTTGAATAGTGGGGTAGCAGACCTGATGTCATTGGGTTTGTTTCGGTAGAGATGCCAAAGCCTATAATTTCGGATGATTTGGAGCCGTCGTGTTTGAGGGAAAGGAAGTGTTGTTGGAAGACTAGTGAAAGAGTGTTGTTTTTATTAAAAGCAGGAAGAGATAAATCTATCAAGTCATAAATGTTTTGCAAGTTGTATTTTTTGCTGTTGATGGTTTTGATGGGAGAGAAGGGAAGATCAAGTTGTTTGCAGATATTTATCGCTCTATCCACTGCGCTTAGGTATTTTGGTTTTATTTTTGGAGTTTTAATAAGGTTGTATAGAGCTGTGTTGGAGGATAGGATTAGTATTTTAGAAAGTTTGCCTGTCAGGAAGTTACATCTATTTTCTATTGAGTAAATATTGGATTCTAAGATCATGTTGAAAATGGGTGTGGTCCGAAAGGCACCTAGAGCGGTTCTAATTGCTGCGTTTTGAATAGATTTAAGTTTGTTAAGATACGATTTAGGGGAGTGTCCAAAAATTGGGAGACAGTAGTCTATTTTTGAAATAAGGATAGCTTTCACTACTTGAATTAGAGTTGAGATGTTACAGTTGTATTTCTAGCTGGAGAGGTGCTTGATAATATTAAGTGGTTTTGTTAGTTCAACTGCTAAGTTAGCGATGTGAGTGTTCCATCTATATTTGCTGTTAAGATTAAGGCCTAAAATTTTCAAAGAGTTCACAGACGGGATGATAAGGTTGTCGATGCGTATATTGTGATAGCAGTTTAATTTGCGGCAGATATGAAGATGATTTGTTTTATCTGTAGAAAGAACGGCACCTGAGTAGTTGCACCAGTCTTGGATACTTTCAAATAGTTGAGATAGGTCTGTCTGCTGACTTTTTTGCCTTTTAAGATCGAGTAGGAGGTGGAAATCATCTGCATATGCGCAAAATTTTATTTCCTTGTGGAGTGCTAAAGTTTTTGTAAGGGCGTTGTAGGATATGAGGAAGAGGATTACAGAAATAGGTGAACCTTGTGGTATGCCATTATTAAGGGGAAAGCTATTGGAGAGAGTTTTACCTGTTTTTACAATAATTTTCCTGTTTAACATAAAATTTTTAACATAGGCGATTATTTTGGGCTCTAATTTCCATTCTTGTAGTTGGTTTATAATGGTGTGTATGCCAATCTTGTCGAAGGCCTTGGAGAAGTCAAGAGAAATTATGGACAAGTGACGCTTGGATGAGATAGCTCGTGTTGCTAGGAGATCTATATAAAGTAGATTATCTAGAACAGATTTGCCTCTCTTAAAACCATACTGGTTGTTGTGAATGAGTTTGTTTGTTGAAACGAACCACCACAACCTTTTGGAAATTATTTTGTCCAATACCTTAGCAAGGCAAGGGGTTAATGATATTGGTCTGTATGATTTGATTTCAGTTTTGATCTTATTAGGTTTGAGTATAGGTATGACTAGGCTAGTTTTATAGGATTGGGGGATATAGTTATTGAGGATGTTATTGAAGTGTTTGAGGATACGGATTTTAAAGACATGGGGTGAGTTTTGGATCATGGAGTATGAGATGCGGTCATGGTGTGGTCCCTTTAAGTGAGTTTAGTGATTATAGGAATTCCACAAAGGAAATATCTTTTTCTATTTCGTTAGCTGTTTTGGTCGGAGTGTAGTTAGAAGAAAGTGTAATAGCATTGTGCTTGTTGAGCCGAAATAGAGGAGAGAAGTTGGAATCATCAGCTCCTTTGGACCACTGGTCCGCAAAGCAGTTGACTATGATATTTGGGTCTGTTGTGAGTGTATTGGTATCGGGGTCGAGGATACTGTGGATATTTTTTGTGGGGTAAAGACCACAAAATATTTTGATGTTGGACCATATTTTGGATGAGTTGGAGTTAGGAGATATATCAGAAGTGAAGTCAGTAATAGATTGTCTTTTGGCAATTTTAATTGCCCTTCTGTATTTAGCGTTAGCTTTTTTAAATTGTATCATATTAACAGTATTCATGTGTCTTTTCAGTAATGACCAGTAATTGTTTTTAATTTTTTTCAGAGATGATAGCTCTTTGTTCCACCAGGGAACTGTGCGGGTCAATGTGTACGTGGTGTTTTGGGGTATGGAAAAATGTGCGCTACGGATTAGAGTTTTCTTAATTAGTGCCGCTTCTCTGTTGATATTATTGATTGGTTGGGAAGTGGAGTTCGATTGTTTCAATAATTCTTGGAAAAGGGTCCAGTCGGTTGTTATTTGGTGTAGAGGTGGGAAAGAGAGAGAGAAAAATTGGAAAGTGATCGCTTCCGCAAAGGTTGTCAGATATTTCCCATTTAGTGTAAGGTGTCAGTTGAGAAGAGCAGAGGGATAGGTCAATATGGGTGAGTGTGTTGTGGGTTGAGTAGTGAGTTGGCGACATATCGTTTAGAAGGGTAAGGTTAGAATGTTGAATGTAACTTGCTAAGGTTTTGCCTCTTTTATTTTCTTGTGGGGTACCCCAGCTGTTATGCCAGCTGTTGAAGTCTCCTGTAATAACTGAAGGGTGGTTTAGGTTGGAAAACATATTATGAAGGTTGTTATTGTTAAATGATTTGTTTGGGGGTATGTATGCAGATAGAACGGCGAGTTTGATTTTTGAGTGCACCAAGACAGCAGATGCATCAAAGTCATTATTAAATGGTATTGTATTGTGATGTATTGAATTGTGAATTAATAGGGCGACACCGCCATATGAATTGTTAGAGGAGTTTTGATGGTGCATGATATAATTTATTGGGATAGGTACATTTTTGAGGGAATGTAGATGGGTTTCTTGTAAAGAGATTATTTTGGGGTTATGGTGTTTAATTAGTATCTGCAACTGGCTGTAATTGTTTAGATAATCATTAATATTCCACTGTAAAATATTTAAACAAGTAGTTATTAGGACTATGCATTAATTTTAAAGGTTTTTTCACCAAAAATGGGGCTTTATTTCGATTTCAAAATGGATTGATACATCATTCAAAGTACTGTCCGTCGCTAGCCACAACCTTTTCCCATCTTTCTTTCAATTTCCGGATTCCGTTTCTCCAAAATTCCGGCTTCTGGGCGGCTATGAATGAATCGATCCATTTTTTGGTCTCTTCATATGAAGAGAAGCGGTGTCCAGCCAGCTTACGCTGCATCTCCCGGAACAAGTGGTAATCCGAAGGAGCAATGTCTGGGCTGTACGGCGGGTGGGGTAGCACTTCCCAGTTGAGCGTTCCAAGGTATGTTTTGACGACCTGTGCAACATGCGGCCGAGCGTTGTCATGCTGCAAAATAACCTTGTCGTGTCTTTCGACCGTTTCCGGCCGTTTTTCAAGCAATGCTCAGCTCAAACGCATCAATTGACGTCGGTAGACTTCCCCAGAGATGGTTTCGTTGGGTTGGAGCAGCTCATAGGTACACCACACCCTTCTGATCCCACCAAATACAGAGCATGAGCTTCGAACCATGAATATTCGGCTTGGACGTCGATGGCGCCGGTTGGCCGGGCTTGACATATGTTTTTTTACGCTTTGGGTTATCGTAATGGATCCACTTTTCGTCGCCAGTCACAATACGATGCAAAAAACCCTTCCGGCCAAGTCGTTCAAGCAGCAATTCGCACGTGAAAAATCGGCGTTCGACGTCTCTCGGCTTCAACTCGTATGGCACCCAATTACCTTGCTTTTGGATCATTCCCATCGCTTTGAGACGTCTGGAAATGGTTGCTTGGTCAACGTCCAACGTTTCGGCGAGCTCTTCTTGCGTTTGGCACGGGTCTTGGTCCAGCAATGCCTCCAATTCTGCGTCTTCGAACCTTTTGGGCTGGCCAGGTCGCTCCTTGTCCTCGGTATCAAAAACACCACTTTTGAAGCGTCGAAACCAGTACTCACAGGTTGAAATCGATGGAGTATGGTCGGGTAGGCATCCAACAGCAATTGACGGGCTTGGGTGGTATTTTTCTTCAAATTGAAGCAAAAAAGCAAGGCTTCCCGCAAATTGCGTTTTGACGGCACGAAAGTTGACATACTCGGAGCACAAAAAAACTATGTTGTGTACACTTCAGCGAAATGACAGATACTGGTAAACAAAGCCTAATGATGAGGCTTTGACATGAATATAGTTGCAGTATTGCCAGATGCGATACTGTTGTAAATAACGCCATCTGTGTGCAACCTTTAAAATTAATGCATAGTCCCAATAAAATTCTTATGTTAGAAATTATTTTAGAAAACCTTGGCGGATAGCCAGTTGTGATAAAAGTGAGATGTGGAACCCCTTCTGTTAGTCATAAGATCAAAAGAAAGGAGCTCCAGGTGTTAAGGAAGATGCCTGTGAGGACGACGGTCCCCGAGGAGCCGCAAAAGAAGCCAAAAAATCTTGTGCGTCTTCCCGAGGACCGCCGACCCCACAGGCATTCAATGCGTAAGAAAGAATAACTAGATTAGGTCTTAACTGTCGCTAAGGGATGGATCTAATTTTGGTCTTTTCTCTTTTTGCTTGTTCTTATTATTTATATTATTTTTGTTAATAGGTTGTTGAGTTACTTTAAGTTTGAGATTAGATGTAATCTTGGATTTAAATCTTTTGTCACCTTCAATGGGGGAGGGTTCCCCATCTACGTCCATTAGGTCGAAGTATGCTGTTGGAGTCCTTGTGTCTAGATGAATGGATTGTGAATCACGGTGTCCAGCTGATGTTGAAAGTTTGGAGGAGGTTGCCGTCGTTGCTATGGAGATGTTATTAGAGGTGACAGTTGCGTTTTGAGTATTGTTGTTATTGTTGTTGGCTACTACTGTGGAGAATTGTGTAAATGTTGAGTGCGGATTTGTGGTCTACGTTTTCTTTGATTTTAATAGCTGTGAACTCCTGTTGTTTAATAAATGCTGTGCACTTCTTATCGACTGGAGTGTGATTATTTCAACTTCCGGATTATGTTTGCAGTTAATGCATGACTTTACCTTAGAGCAAATTTCGTTCTCACTTGTGTGGTATTCCTCTGAGCAACTGGGACATGTTTTATTGCTTTTACAGATAGAAGTGGGGTGTCAAAAACGTAGGCAGTTCTTACATCTTAGTGGGAGAGGGATATACGGTCGTACGTGTACCATTTCGTAACCAATCCTTAATTCTTCCGGTAAAGTGTGAGAAGCAAAGGTAATAATGATAAGTCCAGTTTCTATTAAAGAGTTATCTTGTTTCTTTTTGATTTTGTAGATATCTGTAACTTTTTGTGTTTTCAGTTCCTCTTTTATTTCCATCTCTGGTATATTTCTAAGGTCGTTAGAGTATATAACGCCCTTAGTATAATTGAGAGATTTGTGCTCTGTAGCAGTTACTGTGTATTCTCCAATTTTATTTAGTTTTAAAAGTTTTGTAGCTTGAGCGTCAGTTTTAGTTTTAACGAGGAGAGTACCGCTCTCGTTTTTTTACAAATATCAACCTCACCTACGCACGTGTAGTCGATGACTTTTTTTTATTAGAAAAGGTGATGTATTTTCGAAGCTTTTGTTATCCGTTCTGCTTATGACAATATATTTGCCTGCAGAGAAGCTTTTTTTGATCGTTGTTGTTGAAAACAACTTGTTCACGTGTGGCGGTTTATTCATATTGGTTGATGAGCCTAAGTTCTGTAGCTGCTGCTGTTGTTAATTCTTTTTGTTTTGTTTGACAGAAACGGTAGTTAACGCTTTCTGTTTTTAAAACGGTGAATTACTTGGAAGCTTTAGTTTATAACAATTGTAGCCTGGCGCTTTTTGAAAACACAACCGATCGCAAAGAGATTCAGATTACAACTGATTATTAAGAATAAATAATTCTTTACGTATAATATGACTTAAATGGTTACATCTTCCTTTTAAAAGTGGTACCCGAATATTCTGCTATAAGTTTACCATTGATAATCCTTTTAAATAGTCCCCAGTCTGCTTTGCTAAATATTGGATGGGTTTTCTCATTAAGCACAAAGTTAGTCGAGTATTTGATGACCACTGGTAAGTGGTCAGACGAGAGGTCATTGACAACTATTGGATTAGTAATCTGATTAGGAATTTTAGTGAGGCAAAGATCTATTGTAGAGGCTTTGGACTTATAACACGCTGGTATGTATGTGGGATCTTTGGGGAACAATAAGTTGAATTTTCCTAGGTCTGAAATTTCATTTAGAATATTGCCCCAGCAATTAGCTCGAGTACAGTTCCAAGCACTATGACGAGAGTTAAAGTCACCGCAAACTAAAAAGTTTACACTTATGCTTGAGATTTTGAGTAGATCACTTTTGTATAAGTTTTTTATGTGATTTCGGTCCCCAGATAAATTGAATGAGGTAGTAAGACATTTTGCAGTGTGGCCAGCAAAGTATGCAGAATAAATTTTTAAGCTAGTATTGGTATTAGTTTTTATTTGTATGCTTACAGTTTCAATAACATGAGTTTTGATACAAGAAATTTGTTCATGTACTAATTTATTGTTAGCAACAATAGCAACACCACCACCTCTACTTTCCGTCCTATCGCGTCTGTAAACAGTGTAGTGTGGTATGTTAAATTGGTCAAATGGTGTAAGCCATGTTTCACTTATAAGAGCTATATGGATTAGATTTTCTTCTAAGAACTTAATAAGTTCTACACGTTTGTGTCTCACGACACGAACATTCCATGCCATATTATTTAAAGTATCAAGAGAGCTATTTGTTTGTGTACACATACATAATTGCTAACTGCTCTAAAAATATAGAAGCATCCGAAAGGGTACCAGATGTGGTTAAATGCTTAAGGGAATTTTCTGGTAAACCAGGGGAATTCAATTCTTGGAGAAAATCTGCTATATTACACACAATCCGCCACAATCCAGTAGGCGAAGCAGACTCAGCATTAGAATCTTATCGAACGCTAATAATTGGCCCAAGATAAGGAAATGCCTCATGCTCCACTACTCGAACAAGAGAGACTTCGGCACTCTTGAGTACCTCAGTACAGATAAGCATACAATACACCTAACTTTCCACCACCACTTCCACCTAAACCAGCAGTTCCAATGGATGTGGACAGTTCAATACAAAGCAGGCAAGTTATTTATTAGATTAGACCATCTTTCTTTCCAGCAGACACGAAAATTTCCTCCTCAACAACAAAAAAATTAGAGGCCATTGCATAATCAACCACAAAATTTTAGGCCAACCAACAACAAAAGCGGCCAAACTCCCAAAATACCACTCAACTGAACAAAATTCAAAGATTATTCAATACGGAGACAAAAACTGTTTATCCGGAGGTAGAGGATGAAATGGAACACTTTGAAAAACCTTACTCAAAAGATGCACAAGATTACCCATCGGGAGACACGGAGGAAGGTTTTGAAGAAATCACCACAGATGACAACATTAATTTTTTAGATTAAAATCCTCTTCGTTACCATATTTCCTTTTTAAAATGAAGAACGGCAAAGTGCTCAAATTTCTACAATATTACATAAAGGTTCTAACAAAAATTATCTTCCAAGTACATTAAGTAACCCATACCCAATAAACCTTTCTTTGCAAATTCAGTTGGGGAACAGGTACAAATAACACACCATGCCAATATTGAAATCTTCAACAATAATATAGGTAACTTTAGGAAAATTTTTTTATACTTTTCGAAAAATTTAAGTACCCCATCCATTAATTGCCTATTAATTCTATTGCGCATAATAACGCATCTAAATCGTGTAGATTCAGGGATATTGAAAAAACTCTTTACTTGCCCTCGACTATTTGCCGAACCAGATAAAAAACTCACATTGTCACTAACGTAAAAGCCGAATTTATAACAAAAAGTGACAGATCAATTTACTCCAAAACCTAAAAAAGGAAATATATAATTACCAAAAGATGGCATTATTCGTCCAACGAAATCTCCATATAATTCCCCAGTGTGGATAGAACCTAAGAAACATCGAAGAAAAATTGTAAAAATCTTTACTGATAACCGACCAACATTCGCACTCAGCAATAAAAACATAAACGCATAAATGATATGGTGGAAAGCACAATTGGATACAAACATAGTAGCAGATTTCCTTTCTAGACCACACAAACCAAACTTACCATCCACTGTCCACAGTAAAGATAGTTCAACTGAAAACTTAATACCACCTGTAGAGATTCCAATTAACGCCTTCAAAAACGAACTCCGAATTTCAAATGATACTGAATGATCATACAAATTTCAAATAATTTTCCCCATGTATCATAGGCGCATAATAACAGGAAAATCATTCCCAGAAAATTGTCTTATAACTTTACAACGAAAGCATTTCAATACAGCATTAATTAACCGTATAAAAACAACATAACCTAAAAATCCAAAAATCCTTACACTTTGCAAACTACAAGATTCGTTTCGCAGGTCTAATAGTGGAAGACATTATTGAAACTCATAACAGTGCGCATAGAAACGAGAAAGAAAACAGACTAGAAAACTTGGAAAAATATTATTTCCCTACTATGGCAAAAAGAATAAAAAAAATCACTAAAATATGCAAGGAGAACAAAAATTAGCGGTTATATGAAAATAGAAGGGAAAAGCATAGAGCACATAAAGGGAAATAATATTATATTTCGGTGTTCCCAAGAGCATAGTTGTTGATAATGAAAAGGCTTCCAATTCCCTACCGATAAAATTCATGATAGAAAACGAATTTAATTCCGACTTGTTTACTGCTCCACCTTATAAGAGTGAAGTTAATGGACAGATAGAAAGATTCCATTCAACTTTAACAGAAATTATGCGATCATGAGCATCCTGCCAAAGATATCGACGAGTTAGTAGAATGGTCTGTGAATGAATATGATCATTCCATTCATTTTGTCACCGGGAAAATACCAGTCGATCTGTAGACCTTCCACATCAGATGCGACCAGTGCAGAAGAAGCTGGAAAGAAGAATTTCGAAATGTTAAAAGCTAAACAAGAAAAGGATTTACAATATCATAACAAAAACAGTCAGGAAATAGTAAATTATGAGGTAGGAAATAAATTTTATGTTAAACAAAAGTAAAGATTAGGAAGAAAACTCTCTAAGCGGTACAACGAAGAGATAGTTAAAGAAGACAATAACTCAACCGTTACTACAGAAACAGGGAGAATAATCCACAAAGATCGCATCATAACTTAACATAACATTTCACTTTCAGAACTCTCCTAATAGTCTTTGCTTAAACTTTATGTCTTGGTAGGCTCGAAGTGTTAGACTATTCACAATCGGAAATAGCTACCATCGAGAATTCAGACCGGAACTAAGATACTTCATATCTTTAACCTCACTCAATATATGTACTAACATCCTCGAAGAAATAATAACAAATCTCACCCTAAGCATTCATAACTCCCCTCTATCCTTTCATCAAGGGGGGGATATTGGAAAATAATATAACTATAAAAAATTATTCTTAAGTAAAAACACCAATAGAAATAAACGCTCACTCAATTTCATAGGTTCAGCATGGGTTGCAGAAAATCGAGACCATGATGATTTAGTCAATATTAACAATAAAATGGAAGAATTAATTGCTAATTATGAAATTGTAATCAATAAAAATGTAATTCAAAGTATTGGCAACATTACTGAAATCAGTAATTAAATAATAAGAACTGTAAAACGCAGTAATGTACCTATTACAAGCCTCATTAATTTTACAATACAAATTTAAAACTGATATAATAAAAGAAGAGATAAACTATATCAGAGCCGCTATACATTTAACGAAAGCAAATATCAAAGTTTGTCAAGAAGCTTGTAATGTCCGTCTGTATATTGCTTTGGTTTATGTGGCTTGTGTAATTGGTGTTGTTGTGTTAAACAATGTGTTTACGTTTGCCGTCTGTCCTCTCTTGGCAAAAATTAGATCAACTGCGAGCTTCTGTCTGATTCTCGTTATTTTTTCTTCGTACATTCGCTTGTGTTTGCACACACAAGCTAGTTGCTTGCACGTTGTTGTTATAAACATTTTTATAACACACGAGCTGCATGTTGTTGTTGTATAATTGCAATCTCTTTATTGAGACTTTTCCAATAGATTTTCCAAAAATTTTATTATTTCTTGGGGATATGGCAATAAAAGCACACATTCTATGAAAATTTGAAGTCTCTACCTAGTGCGGTTCATGAGATACAGAATTGAAAAAAAAAACGTGACGATTTGTATTTTTTCAATCAAATTTTAAGTAAAAATTTTTTATCTTAGATATCGACGATGACAATTTAGAAGAAGAGAAGAATACTCTGGATAATGGCTCCAAGCAACCTCCAAAAACTAATAAGCAACCACCTATTTATGTGCAGGGGGTAGAAGAAATCTCCATTCTTAACAATGCTCTGCGTGAAATAGTAGATCATAACTACGTACTTAAAACATTGCCCAATGATGAAGTTCGTATCCAACCAGCAGAGCCCCTACCTTATAAAAAAAATCATTGAATTGCTAAAAACCAAAGATACGAAATATTACACTTTCAAGCCCACAGATGAACGAGATTTTAAAGTTATGTTGAGACACCTTCATCAATCAACAGACTTAGACGACATAAAACGCGAACTGAAAATATTTGGCCACGAAGCTATAAACATACATAACATCCAACAAAGAACAACCAATAAACCACTTCCTTTGTTCTCAATTGAACTTAAAAGTAGCTCAACCAATAAAAATATTTATAATGTTACGACATTACTATATACCAAAATTAAATTTGAGGCCCCCCACAACAAGAGGATGATAGTGCAATGCAGCAACTGCCAAAAATACGGGCACACCCGAATTTATTGTACCAGGGATCCAGTATGCGTCAAATGTGCTGGTAAGCACAAAACAATCGACTGCTGTATGGAGTCAAATACTGAAATAAAATGTGCTCTATTTGGCGGAGCTCATACAGCCAACTACAAGGGTTGTGAAATATACAAAACCCTTAAAATCCAACGGTTTCCTGCCCTTCGACACATTTAAAAAACAATTTTACACGCCATACAAATAATAAAACAAAATATAACATAACCAATAAAATATAATAAATAAGCGTTAAATTTCAAATTTGAATTTTTGCCATAACATTCGTTTTTTTAATTCGTCATTTGGCTTCAGTGATCGCGCCGCGTCGGTGTGTATTCTTGTGTAATCAAAAATAGTGTCGTATGCCAGGATATAATTTGCGAAACGGGAAAATGCATGGTGACGATCAAGAGGATGGGGCTAGGGACAATAGCCGAGTGCTGAACCAAATTTTGGATAGCCTTGCATCGCTCCGCACGGGAGTCGAACAATTTCGCATATAAGGTCAAGAGGTCAAGCGTGAATCGACCGACCTACAATTTAAGACGCCCACAGCAAGCCACGACATGACGGTCAATGAGTCCATAAATAGGCTAAACACACAAAGTGATCTACAAACCATTGCAGAAGTCGAAACAATTGCAAAAAGGCCCAAAATATATGATCTGCCAGTGTATTTTGGTGCGCCTGAGGAGTGGCAATTGTTTTATGCCAATTATGAGGATACGACGAAAATGTTTGGGTATACAGATCGTGAAAATCTAATGCGATTGCAAAAGTGTCTCCAAGGAGCAGCGCGTGAGACAGTTTCTGCAATGTTAATATACCCAAGTGACGTGTCAAATGCTATGGAAGAGCTTAAGTTCAGGTTTGGCCGTCCAGAATTACTCGTACGGGATCAGATGGCAAAGTTACAGCAGCTCTCAGTCTTAGGTGAGCATAAAAATGAGAAATCATCCAATTCGCCACAAAGGTGCGTAATACGGTGGCGCTGCTGACGTCTTCCAAGTGCGTTCGTTACCTATACGATGTTGCCATGCTGGAACAAATGGTGAGGAAGTTGCCGCCAAGTAAGCAGTATGAGTGGGCAAAACATTCCATCAATATAACTCCGTTTGCAACTATCAAGGACTTCTCAGGATGGCTGAACACTGTTGCCAGGGTAATCTGCTTGTTGCCGGACAACGTAAAGAATGCGCCAGCAATGCAAGCTATGGTGATGCATGTAAGTAGCGAACACATTTAGCAGATGGCTTTGTGTCCACAGTGTTCAGGTAACCACAAGCTAAACGTGTGTGAAGCATACAAACAAAGTAGTCTTGCCAACCGCTGGGATAAAATCAAATCCAGTCAACTTTGTTTTGCTTGCTTGGCGAAAGGTCACCCCGTCTCCAAATGTAAAAAGAAGCGTGTCTGTGGTCAAGATAGTTTCCAGAGATTTCATCATTTCAGTCTACATGGCCAGCAGTCAAGTAACGGAAGCCACGGAACGATAACAACGGTAGAAAAACGTTTTGAGTTGTCAGACGGAACGGCCAGGAGGACGACTTTTTAAGATTTTGCCAGTTGTCTTAAGCGGTCCAAATAGTCAAATCGAAACATATGCCATTTTGGACGACGGGTCATCAATATCCATTATAGAGGATCGAGTAGCTGAAGAACTTGGACTCAAAGGTAACATGGAGCAATTGAAGCTGCAATGGTTTGGAGGACGAGTCACCACTGAAAAATGTAAACGGGTGAGTTTTGAAATCTCGTCGAGTAACAGGCAACAATAGTACGCTATGAAGAACGTACGGTTGGTACGAAATCTTGGAATGCTTGTGCAGTCTTTTAGCAAGAAAGAATTCGCTCACCTCCATGCTGAGATACTTATAGGTGTCGACCATGCCACTCTAGGAGTTCCTATCGAGATTATAGATACAGGAAACCCAATTGCCGTGAAAACTAGATTGGGGTGGGCTGCGTATGGTACAAGATGCGATTCTTCCAAATCACAACCTATTGTATTGCACATTAAGTCACAAAAATATGACACTAATCTACATCAGCTGGTAGATGATAATACAGATAATTTTGGCATGAATTCCTCAGTCGCCTTACCAGAATCAGAAGAGAATATGCATGCCAAACATAGCAGTTGAAGCCAACACTGCCCCACAGTCTCAAAATGGCCAAAACTCGTCTTGAAGGTATCGAACGAAAGATGAACCGAGATTCTGCATTTGGAGATCGCTACAAATCCGAGATGCAGAAATACTTTGATAAGGGGTATGCCCGGGTGCTTTCTGACGATGAGATACGAAGCTGCACCACCGCCCCTGTATGGTATTTGCCGCACTTTGCTGTGAAGAATGTAAACAAGCCGGGAAAGTTCAGAATAGTTTTTGACGCCGCCGCCGTAGCCAACGGAATTTCGCTGAACTCCCAATTGTCGAAAGGGCCCGAGCAAGCCAAATCTTTGATGAATATACTTTTTGCGTTTCCCCAACATGCAATAGGAGTTGCCGCCGACATCAAGGAGATGTTTTCACAAGTAAAAATATGCGAAAAGGACCAACATTCTCAGCGATTTCTCTGGAAAGATCAGAAGACTGGCAATATTCAACATTGTTTGATGACATCAATGATATTTGGAGCTGCCTGCTCACCATGCTGTGCTGAATTCGTCAAGAATACTAATGCCGAAGAATTTCGCTATCAACATCCACAAGCCGTAGATGCTATAGTAAATTGCCATTATGTAGACGATTTGGTGATCAGCTTTTCATCTGAAGAAGAAGCGCTAAGGATTTGCCAAGAAATCATCGGTATTCATCTCCACGCCAGATTTGGACTCCGACAGTTCGTACCAAATAGTGAAAGCTTGCAAAACATTCTTAACGGAACATCATCAGCCGTCGTTGAACTAGTGTGTCTAGAGCTTGAAGCCACAGCTGACAAAATTCTTGGAATGTACTGAAATACAAAAGATGACATTTTCGTGTATCGAACCAAGCTATCTCGTGTGCCTAAGACCGTTTTAAATGGCAAACGTGTACCGACAAAGCGAGAGCTACTGTCATTGACCATGTCTATTTTCGATCCCTACGGATTTATTGCAGACTTTCTACTGCTGCCAAAGGTGCTGGTACAGGAAACATGGAAATTCCAGTTGGATTGGGACGACCCCATACGTAGCCGCATTTACGATAAGTGGAAACTTTGGTGGACGGAATTTAAGCAATTGAGTCACCTGAGCATACCGGGATGCCATTCATTTAATTTTTGTATCGCTGACGCCATTGAGCTTCACATTTTCGTAGATGCCAGCGAAATTGCCTTTGCTGCCTCTGCGTACTTCAGACTAATTACTACTTCTTCAATAGACGTATCTTTCATATGTGGTAAAACACGTACCGCGCCAAGAAAATTTATGTCAATACCGCGCCTCGAGCTACCAGCTGCCATTTTTGGTATCCGACTAAGCAGCATCGTCATGAAAGGTCACGATATCATTTTACAAAATGTGGTGTATTGGAGTGACTCCAAAACTGTACTTTTGTGGATAAACTCAGCCGAGAGAAAGTACAAATCCTTTGTGGGACATAGAATTGCTGAAATACTCGAACATAGTAAGCCAGAACAACAATGGCGATGGGTACCCACGGATCAGAATCCTGCTGATTCTGCCACGCGTTCACTTAATCCACCAAAGATCGATGCCAACGGACTATGGTATCACGGTCCAGCATTCCTGCGCAAATGCATTGGCCACAGTCACAGCTACAAGTTTCGCCACAGCTAAAAGAAGAAATTCCCCATATGCTTATATGCGACGTAAGTAAAGTTGATTTCGACTTAACTAAATTTTCTTCTTATTTAAAGATGAAGCGAGTTATAATCAGGACTCTGCGAGCCAGTGTAATGTTTCATAGACTCCGTGGATGCAGTGTGGCAAGTCCAGCTGGCCCACTGACAGCGAACGAACTTATAAAAGCAGAGCAGTTGCTTTGCAAAAGTAGCCCAACGAGAGGTGTACGGCGTAGAACTGCATCATCTTCGGGAAAAGAACGTCATTCCCAAAAATAGTAAAATTGCTCAACTATTGCCCTATTTGGATGAACATGGTATCATTCGCCTGTTAGGACGCCTCGATGAAGCCATTCACTTGCCGTTGGAAGTCCGTCGTCCTGTATTGCTTCCAAAGGAACATAGAGTAACGAAGCTTATCGTGTGTCATTTCCATAATCTGCTGCATCACCAGAACGCCAGTGTTATAATGAATGAGGTCCGACAGAGATTTTGAGTGCCGCGACTTCGATCACTGCTTCACAAGATTCAACAGGAGTGTTGTTGTTGTCGCATCAACAAGGTGAAGCAGTCAATACCAATAATGGTTCAACTACCACCAGATCGGTTAACGCCATTCGTGAGACCATTTACTTACACTGGTGTTGACCTATTTGGCCCATTAAACGTCGCAGTAAGTCGCCGACGTGAAAAAAGATGGGTAGCAGTTTTTACCTGCTTGACGATCCGCGCTGCCCACCTTGAACTTGTGGAAATCTTATCAACAGACGCGTTCTTACTGTGTCTGCGCAATTTTATCAATCGCCGCGGAACGCCAGTGCGCATAAGGTGTGACAATGGTACGAATTTTATTGGTGCACTACGAGAGTTAAAAAATTCTGAACGACTATTGGATGTAGACCGCCTTCTAAACGAAGCAGCTAATCGACACATAGAGTGGGTTTTTAATTGTCCATCCAATCCAAGCTCTGGAGGCTGCTGGGAGCGATTGATTCGCATCATCAAACGTCTGCTAGCACAGACACTAAAGGAGGTTGCGCCACGAGTAGAGACGCTTCGAAGCGTTTTGATTGAAGCCGAGAACATTTTAAACACCCGCCCGTGTTATGTCCATGTACAATAACCCCACTTCGAACAACTATGCTGATGCGGACGATATCAGCATAATTGTCCAGAAGTACATATATGAAACACAACACCGTTGAGTAAACAAATAAAAATTCTTTCTGAACATAAACGTCAGGGTAGACTTCGCTTTCGTCGTTTATGCTTAGTAAGCAATAAAGTATATAAAAGAAAAGGCATTTGCATATGCCAGAAAATAGAGTTAAGTTAGAAGTCTAAAGACAATCAAACAATAAAGTTCTAAAGAGCTAACTATCATAATTACAAATATTTTGTATCCCTATTTTTATAACATAAAATATTATTCAATAAAAACACGATCTATTAAAAATTAAAGTTAATCGAGTTATTATTTTTATTTTTTTTGGATATAATATAACTGGCGCAGTCGAAGGCCTTAGCTTCCGTAGAAGATAATGGAAAAAAGAACTTGAAAGCGATTGAAAAAGGAGATCTAAAGATCCTCCGTAGTGAAGTGAAGTGAAGTGAAATAAATAAATAATTCAAAGAAAACTTATGTAAAATTAATAAATAATTTAAATCAATTGTGCATTTTGGCTCCTAATAAAAACATCTGTGTAGTGAAAATACAAACAAATAAAACTAAAGTGACTTAAAAATATGCCAAGTAATAATTTTAAATTGATTTAATCCAATTTTATGGTTTTCATCTTATTTTATAATACAAAATAATTTTATGTAATTCAAAAATACCCTGAAAGTGAATTAATAAATGACTTAAATTCATTTTGTTAGACTCACAGTTTGAATCTTCAGTTTATTATTATTAACAATATATATTATTAAACAAAAAAATAAAAATATATATATAAAGCTATTATGTGAATGAAATAAATCTTAAAACAAAAAAAATAAAATTAATTAAAGTGACTCCATAATCTTTGAGAAAAATTTAGAATAAAAATAAACAGAACAGCATAACATTATTGTAAAGCAATAAAAAGTGAAGGAAAATTAAGTTCCTGTTGAAAGAAAAAAAAAATAATAAGCAAATAACAAACACGAAGTTTTACTTTATTACATTTGTAAAACGGAA
>JBAMAW010000146.1:0-104702 GCA_037043295.1 Amiota minor | reverse complement strand
TGGCCAAATTCCTGGCAATTTGTTTGTGAGGCTCCTCCACAGTTACCCTACGATGAAGTAAATATATAAAGTTGTATATGGGGTGCACTAAATTTTTCTTTAAATGCTGCAAATTTGGGGCCAGCTGAGTTTTGTACAATGGCTGTGGAATTTTCTTTTTATTATGAATATTGATCACTGCTTTGTCCTCAAACCCTTTTTCTTCCAGAGCACTCTTAATATCGCTACAATCAACAGAGGGTTCAATGGGGTTAATTACAACTACCAGCCCTTTACTACTTTTAAGCTGTTAGGTATGATAGTTGACTTTTATGCTCCCTCAGATATTTGTTTACAGAACCGTAGTTTGCTTCCGTATAAACCTTAGTTTCTTCAGCATTACCCGTAGTAATGGAGACAATATGACTCTCCGATACTCGATCTTTCTTCACGTGCATACATATACATATTGGAGGAGGTTTTGCGGGCTTAGGTTATGATGAGTTTTTGCTGACCTTCTTAGTAGGCTCATCCTTTTCAGTAAGTAGCTGGACACTATTACTCTCCAAAAGCGTCTTGCACGGCCGAGCTTACGTGGGACATTCCTGTTACCAATGCCTGGTCTTCCGGCTGCTTTGTATTCCGTCCGGCACGGTTTTTGACTACCTGCTAGGGATACAGTTGCCTTTTTGATTGCTTTATCTTGGGAAACACAATCTGTCTATCGGTTGCTCGTACTGACATTGGGTGGTCAATGTCGCTGTTTAAGGCATGTAGAGGATAGTTGTCCAGAGGGAAATGTTTTACAGGATAACAAGGCAGATATCCTAGAGGAGATTCAATAAATACTATCAATATAAAAAAAAAAAAAAAAAATTGAAGCCAGCAAAGGCAGTTCCAAGCCGTGAGCTGCCTACGCCATCCACACCTATCCAATCCTCTGCATCAGGTAACACTAAACCTGATAATTATTGGAGGGAAGTTAGAAGGAGGCCACGGGAAAAGGAGAAGGGAAAAAGCAAAGCGAAACGACAGCGTATAGGACCGGATGCAAGAGTTATAGCTAAGAAGAGTGAGGCATCCAACGCTGACATTCTAAGACTGATCAAGCAGCAACCAGAGCTACAGGAATTTGGCTCAAAGGTCACTAAGATTAGGAAAACGCGGAAAGGTGAACTGGAGCTTAAAGATGGAAGCAGCAACAATGCAAAGCAATATGAAGGGGCCATAACCAAGGTCCTGGAGGAAAAAGCTGGCGTGAAAATCCTCTGCCAACATAAAACTGTGCAGTGCTGGGATCGGGTTGAAGTTACTACCCCAGAGGATGTGGTAGAAGCTATACATTTGCAAATCCCAGATCTTAGTGGCATAGAGATACCAGCTATTAAGGCCATGCATGGGACAAGATTCGGTACTCAAAATGCCATTATTGAGTTACCTGCCGCAGGGGCACAGAAACTTCTAGACGCGGAGCACATACGAGTGAGTTGGGTTCGCTGCAGAATTCGATCAGATGCTATCGCTGACCCTGTTTCGGTGCACAAGTCCAGTAGGTCGTACAGGGGTGTGCCTAAGAAGTGGCAGTAAAGGCTATATGGCCAAAGGATTCCAAGCAGCACCAAAGTACTCAATCTGCCCTGATGGGAGCAATGGTCACCCTACAGGAGGCTTCCGATGCCCTTTGTACAAAAGCGCTATGAGCAAACTGAACAATAATGGTTAAGCTCATACAAATCAGCCTTAACCACTGAAAAGCCGCCCAGGACTTATTGCACCTGTCCATACGGGAAAGAGATGCAGACATCGCAGTCGTGTGCGAACCTTACTGTGTACCTCAGTATGACAACACTTGGGCCTGAGGCTAAATTTCGGTGGAAAGCGGAGGACCGCCACATCACAAATGTTTTTTATATGCCACGATAAAGGGCATGCACATATTCAGCTGCTACTCACCACCAAGTGAAGATCTCGAAGCATTTAACGCGTTCTTGGATGACCTCATAGCCAATACCCGAGGAAAGTTCCCTCTCATAATACTATATATATATAATATATACAATTGCCAGGGGCCAAGCCGTCTTAGAAGCCTTTGCCGTCTTAGAAGCCTTTGACGTTATGCTTCTTAACACGGGGATCAGTGCAACGTTCCAAAATAGTCATGGGGACACAGACCTCACGTTTGCGAGTAGGGCTATTGCCTCTGCCTCGGAATGGAGAGTCCCGGGCGTCCCCACTCTCAGCGATCACAATGCGATTGAGATTATCTGGAAGGAGGTATGTCCTCGCCGAGTCAAGAGACTAATCGCAAAAGCACAAACGAAGTGTTGGAAAGTAGGCCAGCTGAATATGTTGGACTACATGCTTGAGAGCATCGTTAGCACTCAAGGATCTGCACAGCAGCGATCTAATAGCTAATAAAGATCTGACTGATGCATGCGATGCATCGAAGCCCAGGAAATCCAGTAGCAATTGGCGTATATTAACCCACTGGTGGAATGAGAAAACGGTACAGTTAAGAACGAATGCCTCAGCTCTCGAAGACGAACTCAAAGATCAAGGGGCAGAGAAAATATTTTGCGCCCGCAGGCCGAGCATAAAGAGAAACGTTCCGAATTATTTCATGGCAGAGTATAACTTATTTGACCTTTCTGAGATCTGCGTCTATCTCTAGCATAACGAAGACGAATTTCACGTTTGACAGAGGAGTTTCTATTTCTACGCATAGAACTCGTTGATCTTGCATAGGACAGTCTTGTTTCCCTTTCTTCGTTAGTTTCATTATTCCGAAGTAAGCGACAGCTGTGTGTGTTTGGTGTGCTATTACTATATTTAAACGACTTGGCATAATTGATGTTTTGATAAAAAAAAGACTCTTAAAAAATATTTCCTTTACCATATGGTACGGCTTAAATGATAATAATAATCAGATTTAAATAAAAAAAGATCTAAAATCACAATAAGAAGCTGCAGTGACAGTAAATGCTTTCTCCATGAATACACTATGCTAACTACATTAATTTTAAAGATAGGCATTTAGGTTTATGTATAGTGACTGAAAATTAAAAATAATTATTGTACATGCAAACCTTTCCAAGAAAATTCTTTGATTAACAGTGAAAACCGTATCAAAATACTTTGCGTGGTTTAGAAGTAATCAGTATTCGAACTCCTTGAAACTTCGACTTTGCTTTATACTATGTAATGATGATGATAATGATTATATTAATAATCATTTAATTATTTATTTGAAATTATAATTTGAAATGTGGCACACGCTCTGTGATTGAGCAATTAGAAATACTTTATTATTGATTTGATTTATGCTTAGGGTAGTGTCAGTATACATACAGCATTTCAAAATTGAACCGAAATATTTGTATGGAAGCTATACGGTCTTATAATTTACAGGGTTGTTGCACATGGGTCAGAGATTTGTACGGGTGAATGACAGAAATCGCCGACGAGTTTGAGTTGGATTGGTTTCAAAATCGCTAAACAAAACCGATTGATTGATGTTCGAATGAACAGCTGTTTGCTATTCGACCAATTTACACATATCGATTTTATAGCGACACTTACAAAGAGTTATATATTTTGGATTATGCTGAGACCTTATGTGAAACTGCATCGTTAATCTCGCCTGCGGCTGTATTTGTTGAAGTGACGATAGCTCGCTCGCAAAGTCAACTGGAGTTTTTATGCTGCATATTTTCAATATCTGTATAGACCTTATCAATAAGTTCCTCAATTGTTCTAACGCAGATTCCTACATTATCTGGCATGGTAAAGCAGCCATCGTTTGTTATGGAGGTGGAACCATCACCTATTTGTAACAGGTACTCTGCAAACTCATATGAATGATGGCGTCCATAAAGATGCACGCGCATATTAACCAATTAATTTTGGTTCGTTTTCGAAATCTCCTTGAGCTGAAGGCCTTTGTCGCTATTGCTCGTAGAATATCTAAGTTATAATTTTTAATCTGTTAAACAGTGTTATCCACAGGAAAAACCAATATTTTCAAGAAGAGTCAGTCCGTCAATAAAAATGTTGTCATTGAATCCATTCATGTTGATTACTGACCTCTCTCGCGTGATGTAAAACATCTTCACAAACATTTTTACGGATATTATTGTGTGTATTAACACCCGTATTAGACGATTGTCTCGTTGATTCTTATTTGGTTTCCACACTGAGAACGATCACAGCGACGAAGTACAAATGTGTAAATTTCAAGACCTGGATCGTAAAGCTCCCATACAAATATTTCGGTCTCAGTGTTAAAATGCTATATGTGTACTGACTATATCCTAAACTTAAGTCAAATCAATAATTAAATATTTCTGAATGCTGTATCACAGAGCGTAGGCATAGACGAAGTTAAACTTCTTCTTACTTGTTACTTATTACAATATATAGTATTGTTTTATTACGCATGTAAATGAAGAATACTTATAGCGTTCATTGCACAATGAATATAGAGTTCCATTAGATTTGAGTGCACAATCATTAGTTCATAATAAAGTGGGAGATATGAATGCAGAATTCCTGACGACCTCTATTTTGTGTAGACTTTGATTTGTTTTTGTTTGTAATGAGCGCTTTTAATAATCACCACCAACATACCCATACGCAAATCAAAAAAGGTGCCACATCTAAAGTTTACCCTTCATGAATTTGATATTTGGCAACGAATCATATACATATGTATGTATATATGTTTGTACATACCTCCATGCAAACATATGTATGTGCTATATACAAGTGGGCTTAGAAAGAGAATGAAGTATCCTAGAATTCCACCCTGTTCATTGTGTTACAGCAACAAAGACGCAAACAAGAGCAACAAATACAATGAAACGATATTTACACATATAATAATTTTGATGTGAATGTGTGTGTATGTGTTTAAATATACATATTTTTGGTGTGTGAACCTTACGCGCCTCCACATTCATCGATGCGCAGCAGCTTTGTGATGACGAGCGCAGTCCTCGTTATGTCGCTATTTGCAGCAGTTCGGTTTATTACAGTTTGAGTGAATTATAAAATGTGATTCCACCATAATTTTGTGCTTTGTTTTTTCCGATTTACTTTGGTTTACTAGATGGTTTTGTACTTTCTTCTACAAGATTATATCATCTAGAATTTTTTACCGAACACAATTATAATTATTTGAATTTAATCGCGAAAGCAGATTTATTGTGTCCATGAATAAATAGAATAGTACACAACACAGAAAATTAAACCAAAATATTTTTGACTTAAAAATATTATATTTAAAAAACCTTATTATCTTAAATCTTATTAAGTAAATTATCTGCAATGCAATATCGTTGAAGTTTTGATTTCTTCCTATTACGATCAATGGAATGTTGATCAGATTTTATAAGTTTATTGGAAAAACCAACGACGAGCTTTCCATTCTCGCGGATTTTATGTACATACTATAACTGCGGCAAAACGATTTTTCTCCAACAGCAAATAAAAAAAGGTGAAGGCTTGAAATTATAAATAGTGCAAGCGATTAGAATTTGGTTACAGGTTGGTTATAAATCATATTATACTATATCTTTTAAACAACATCAAATACATGTACATTATTTGAATTTTAACATTTTCATACTTAATAGTGAACACTGTGGAACGTTTTCACTTATAACAAAACCAGCTACATTCATAAAGATATACTATATACTTTCAACCTTGACACAACTTTATAAAAAGTAACCACCCACTGCCTCCAATAGTAAAACAAAAAATATATGTTTATCCTTATTAAATGATATGGGGTAAAGGATATCTGATATTCCATGCGACAGTATTGAACTAAACCTCTTTTATTTTTTAACAAAAATAGGAAACTTTAAATGAATAATGTGTACAATAAAATTATATGAGATAGATTCTGGCACTTTTGGAAAGAGTATGCGGGCAGACGTGTTTTATTACTTGATCACAGGATAACGAAAACAGTGATGCTATGTATTATTGTAAGTTATAGAACTCGAAAAAAGGTTGGGAAAATGAATGATTCAAGGTTTTTTTTATTTTAAATGTTTTTGATCGAACAAATTCGATACTGTTGTTAAACGTGATCAACACAAAGGAACATACACGCTTTGACAGGATATAATAACAAGGACTACGCTCCAGAAAATTATGCTAGCGTATGGGCACGTACGAAGTAATTTTTATTTCTTCTTTTTTTATTTGACACCACATTTTCTTTTCAAATTAAAACAAAAAACCATGCATTAGAAAAAGATACATGTAAAAGTTCTTAATCCAAATCCTAAACACTAGATTAATTTTTTTCTTTCTCTTAAACTGTGTTAAATGAAACAATTCTCAGTTCTCCGCGAAAATTGTAAATATATGGTAAATACAATAAATTGTTGCAAAAAAAAAAATTAAATACTCTGCGTTCAATTTTTAAATTTTATAAGTGCACCTTTACACTGCCATTTCTGAAACTCTGTCGTAGAGTACCACAATCCCAACATAACATTCTTTAATTTTGATTTTGGCATTGCACGCACGGCCAACTGAATTCCTTGAACTTGTGTAGTGTGTACGATCATGAATCACTTTCAGTTGAGTACAATTGGGGCATACCTGCAGTAAAGAGTTCGCACCATTACTATTTATAAGTTGAATTACATTTCTGGTAGAGAATGAGAATTCCTACTTCCCGCTGCCCTTTTCTTTGGACAAACAGACAGACACATAAAAATTCCAATTCTTACCAAATGAACAACAATACACCCCTCCCTGGCCTTATCCACAGTATTATTATAGAGTCCTTTAAATTATTCAAATTTAAAATTTTTTTCAAAAAATCAGAAGAGACGAGCAGATACAATAAATTTTAATGCAATCACATGACGGTATGATTTCATACAAAAATAATACATATCTCTGCAGTAAAATATATGTAACATAGTATCTGTTAGAAGGTGCTTGCAGTACAAGTACTAAAGCAAACTGACAAGGACAAAATAAGTTCAGAGGCTTTCAAATCTCGAGAAGAGTGCCTGGATTTGGTAGATCGTAAGCAAAAAAAAAAAAAAAGATCGAAATATTTTATTTCGTCTTCTCTTCATAGTAAAAAAACATATATACATTTTTGAGCCGATTGGGTGCCTTATTTACATTTAACGCCATGCATATTAAGGCATTAGTGGTCAAGCAAGTAGTATATTATAAAATGGAATTCCTTGATTCGTTTCATATGAATATTTGTAGCATTTCAACGCCAGAAACCACCGATAAATTTGCGATTATCTTGCCTTCGAGTAATATTGGATATTTTGAATACATAACTAATTAAAAGATGTCTAGATAAACCATATTTCCTTCCAGGTGACGCATATTATAAAATATAGTTTTAATAGTCTCTTTATTTTGAGAGTGAAATTTTATATTTATTGCTTCATCTAGCGTTGTAAAACAAATTAACAACTACTAATTGCTCTATTTTATGCTACATTAATTGCTAGAAGGATAGCGTCGATAGCTGAAACTATACATACTTATTCTTTCTTTGCTTTTTTAAATTCAGAAAATTCAATTAGATTTAAGAACAGCGTTAAACGTTAGGCTTTGTAAAGACAACTTCCATAGGTAGACAGATAATTAGGCAAAGAAGGTCTGTGCAGCGCAAATACAATTCTCAGTTATGCGTAAAATTGTGATGCTTGATTTCAAGTGACAGAATCACTTAAGCAAGCAAAGGAACTAAAGAAACGATACCTACGATATCATTTTTAACACTCGCTTTAGAGTATATGCGACAACGCATCCGGCATTTAGACTAAGCTCAGTCCAAATGCAACTACAACAGTTCAGACCAAGTAAGATACGATGAGTTCATATATAATTGGATACACATGCAAATTTCGTGGTAGTTTACTCGCGATGACGAAGTTCTTGACGACTACAACAGCACCATGAAAAATTGTAAGCATTACTTAGATTTATGTTGTCTTTCCTGGAAGCATTTTAAGTATGTCTTGCATTGTCTGTATACAGAAATATAACTGGCAACTACTTGTAAATTTTTGTAGTTTTAAAATTATTGTAATTTATTATCTATGGATCTAGTATGTATCTAATAGAGGCCTGCAGGAATGTACTCAAAACGGCATATGACTCATATTCGTTCTAAATTCATGTTTTGCTGTACTCATCTGAAGTGTGTATTAGTGTATGTTGTTTCTGTAATGTGAATGGTATTTCTATTCACATATTCCCTGAATAATACTGGTATCTATACTGCTTTTTAAACTCAAACAGCACTGATGAAGAGACATGATGGACTATAATTGCTGCTGTTGTTCTTTCTGCTTTGATGTTGCTGGTATTTGGTATTTCTTCACTTCTTCGCTTTATCATCTTTGAAGTCCGATGAAAGACTATCAGAATCACTTCATGCAAAAACCCTACTTCACCAGCACGTACACAAAATGCAAATATGCCAACTTTTATAAATGATATAATTACAAATTTTTTATTGAAGTAATAACTTTCTATGCACTTTAAAACAAATTTATAGCATTACAGCTTTATTATCAAAAAATAAAGTTTTTTTTTAATATATCAATTAATTGCATTAAAGGCAAATTTAAATCTTCGAAAATTTTAGATCTTAAATGCGACCGGGTTGGCATTCTCAATATAGACTGTGTTTGCTAGTTTCGGTCCTTTTACTTTGAAAAGATTTGTGTAAAATGTAAATTTATACATAAAAACAACTGAAATGTCTAATTTTTTACATGCATGTTACCGTGGAAAACACTATTCTACAATTGTTTGTACATACTTTGTTTTCTTTAATAACTTCAGTTAAAGGAGAATTTAACGAAATCTCAATAAACTCGGAAAATTTCAAATCAACTAAAAGTAAAATCTGTGGAACGGTGGATTGTAATTGGGTTGGAATTGAGGAGAAAGAGAAATCATGTCAATCGTCATGTTAGTGTTAGAGAAATAGCACGTGAACTCAACATCAATCGTGAAACAGCTCGTTTAATTATGGTCAACCATTTGGGAATGCAGCGCGTCGCCACTCGGCTCCTTCCGATTGAGCTGAATTTTCTCCAAAAATTTCTCATCGGGCCACGATTATCAACGATTATAAGGCCAAAAACGCGATAAATATCATCGACCAGTTGCCCTATTCACCTCACTTAGCTCCGTGTGACTTTTTCCTGTTCCCCACAGAACCCAGCATAACTCCATGGACTCCATCAAATACAATTCGCCTTACTTTTTGCACAGACCTCGTTTATGTTCGCATATATGTACTACAATATTCGTATGTACGTATTTTATGAGTACATACTTTCATATAATGCAGACAAATACATATCAGAAAAAGTATATGTCGCGACGAATTTATCAGGAGCTTGCAACATTTTAATGAATGAAAACAAACAAGTTATTCAATATAAACATAGTATTTTACCAAAGTGTGCCAAAGTTAAAGAGAGATTTTCTGAACTCTGAAAATACTACTGTTATTTAATATGAACAACCTTCTTTCATATTGAAAAAAGTGTGAACCTCAGCTGGAGTTGAACAGACAAAAAAAAAAATTAATAAAGAAATAAAGAAAAAACATAAACCTGAACTTCAAGTGAAATATTTTTTTGCTCGCATTTTGTACTGAACGATTGTAAGATCTTGCACTATGTATTTTTTTGCAAAGTCGACAAAAGTCACGGACAGCATGCATGTTTATTATTGCTATAGCTGTAACTGTTTTTTAATACATTTCACTTATAATTTGAACGGTATTATTAATTTGTCGTGATATTTGCAACGCATTCAAAAAAGCTGCAGAAAATGTGGCTTATGTTGCCATATTCCCCATTTTTTCGCATAATCCATCCAATTTTCTCTGTTTCTTTGAAATTTAGAGATAAAATGCTGATTGTTTTCTTCCTTTCTTTTATTTGCTCAAGTGAGTTCGTTGGAAAAGATACTTTTTTATTATTTATTATTATTTTTAGAGATAGAGCGTCAACGCTGTTTTAAAATAAAATATTAATAGGCTCGTATGTATATATTGCAAATAAAAGAATTTTAGAAAAAAATGAAAATTGAAAATCTATCCTTAATCTTACTTTTTTGTACTTATATCAAGATTACGCGAATATATTCTTACATCAAACTACTATAATCTAAAAACTAAAAGTCTTTGTGTAACAAACTTTCCCTCTTGTTATTCTCTTAAAATTTAAACTTAACAGAAACAGAAAAATAATGAATTTTAGGTTTGTATAAAGATATGTTTACTTTGTTTCTTTGTTACTTTTATAAAAGGTATGTAAGCTTCGATAAAACTGATATTTATTCTTTGTTTTGTTTTTAATGTGGTGACATTGCCCGACTTGAAGGCGACATTGGAAACCGAAAACTCAATTTGGCACTACTCGATTCTATTTGGTTACTGAAAAATAGCAAAGTGCTATAAAACCGTTGCAGTATTTCAACCCAATCAGAATCAGAGAAACATAAGAAACGCGCTCTCCGGTTATCCAAAACGTCTTAAGAGTCTAAACAATGAACTAAAAAACACACAATTTTTTGATTCCAGCTCTACATGAACTTTAGTCTCGTTCGAGAATTTAGTTGCAATAGAGTCGTCGTGATCGGCCGCTTCTAATCGTGAAGAATTTATAAAATATCATCACCCGACCGCTAAAGATAGGTCCTAATCCATCAGAAAAAATTTAAAATCTCATTTATATCCATGGACTCGATTAGACACAAGTTTGCGACGATTTACCGCTTTTATAACTTAATTTAATCTCACAATCTGTCTCATGCAGAAAAAAAAAAAAAAACCGAAAACAGTATTAAAATAATAAATGTTGAGAACAGCGCAGTGGCTCTCATTTTCTACGTCCTTTTTTGTAGTCATCCTGAGCTGAACTCAACCGGTCGATCAATGATCGCGTAGATTGCATGTGCTATGCCAAGTTACATTAAGAACACTACCACCATCAACATCGATTTTGCTTTTAACTTGGACTCATCATAACATTGCTAGTTTGTTTCATCACATTATGGATTCAAAAAGTAATCACGGTACACTGCATTTAAAATATTATATTTGTTTTAATAGTTATTGCATGTATTTTTACACTCTACTTATATGTGGATATCAAATATATAATATTAAGATTTGTGCAGGTATGTATGAATGAGTGTATAACCACATGTATGTAGCACTTAGAAAAAGAGAAGTAATAATTCACATTGAACATTCTATTTAAAAATGTAATTTAAGCTGGTAACATGCATGATTTTTAATTTTATTTGGTTAAAGCCCGTTTAGATCGAAGCAATTCTTCACTTCCTTCCTTGAATGCATTGTAATGTGGAAAAAGAGAATTTCTAAAGCATTTCCATGAACAAAATAACGTTTATAAAGTTTGCATCGACGGACGTTATGCAAGACCAATTTGCTGGTTGTGGTTCACAATAAATTTGTTCATTCTCATTTCTCTTTTGGTTGCACTAATTCTGACGATCAAGAATGAAAAAACTTGGCGTTATCCGCAAATATCAATGTCTATGGCCGACGATAAATTTTCGATAACAACACCACAGTCAAATAAGCGGTCTGAAGAATTGCTTGCTTTTTAAAAATGTTTAAGAAGTCAAATTTCTTTTCAAACAAAGCAAAGTGAATACGCTTTGTGACCATCTAAGGCAAATTTTTACAAAAGTTTAAGCAAATTTCTTTTGTTCCATTCAAAAGATCATTTCAAAAATCGTCACACCATCCCGCTATAAACGAAGAAGATATTACCTATTTCTAGGAAAATGTAGATGTTAGAATGCCGAAATTTCGAATAACAACTCACCTCAATCTCGAGCAGATATAATATACGAGGTCTGTTAAAAATAAGGTCATTTAGAATTTTTTTCGGGCTACGTACATCGAAATCCATTTATCCATTTTTCATAACAGTTCTGACTGTTAAGCAATTTTGGATCGAGCAGCTCCTGAGCGATGCTTATGTGACGTTTCTTATGGTCAAAATTTAGCAATTTCGGAACAAACAACGCTGGCACACGTTTCATTCCCGACACATATTTATATTCTTATTGTTTGCACTTACGATCACAACTCAAAAAAAGTCATCCAAATCGTTCGAGCCGTTCTCAAGTGATGTACAGATGCAAGGCAGCACGGATTCCCAGTAACAGAATGAGATGAAATGTGTATCGGTTTTAAATTTATTCTTAATATAAACAACAGAGAGCGGTAATTATATATATGTACCATATGTATTGTATTTCGCCATACTAAATGTGAAAAGTGTAAATAAGGACTTACCTCTTTGTTTGAAAGCTTTATGTATATTAAATGCTAAAATATGATTTTTACATGAGCAATTCAATTTTTATCAAAGAAAAATCGTTAGAAGAATTTGACAGGAATTCCTCAATTATTGAAAACTTAGCGCTGAACACAAGGCTTTTGATGCGATAACTTTTACATACATGTGTTTAATTTTGTTTTTGATACCATTTCTATTAAACCCCCCACGAAAGCCTAATTTGTATGAGAACATTTTCAACATTTCTTTACCTATGATGACGAACACTAAAACTTATTACAATAGGTCTTAAATATGTATTATATACATACATACGAGTACATACGTGTATATTACGAGTATATTAAAACTTTGTGATTATTTCAATAACGAAGGTCTTGTTTGCTAGCAAAAATAATATGCTTTAGCAATAATTTATAAATTTAAGTACTTTTATGTCTTTGCTTTTGCTTGCTTTTGTTTGTTGTTTCGCTTACTGGAAAATGGCTGTCTTTGTTTGACTATACATATATAAACTTGTGAAAATACATGATTTAGAACAATTTGCAGTGTGGTCAAATAGTTCTTACAGCTTCCTTTTTCATTCCTACTATGTAATTAATTAAACTTTAGCTGCTTTCTGCATACACGAAACAAAAAGAAAGAGGAAAACAGGCAAAAGTTGTGAATCCTTGCCACCACAGACATTTTTGTTCATGGAATGATATGTTTTGATTATGGAATGATAAATTTATTTTATTTAAAATAAAACTTTTCGATAAAAATTGTCACGAAACTATACGACTAGTGTTAGAGAGATAGCACATGAACTCAACATCAATCGTGAAAAAGCTCGTTTAATTTTGGTCAACCATTTGGGAATGCAGCGCGTTGTCACTCGGCTCCTTCCGATTGAGCTGAATTTTCTCCAAAAATTTCTCATCGGGCCACGATTATCAACGATTATAAGGCCAAAAACGCGATAAATATCATCGACCAGTTGCCCTATTCACCTGACTTAGCTCAGTGTGACTTTTTCCTGTTCCTCAAACTCAAATTGCCGCTTCGGAGAACCCAGCATAACTCCATGGACTCCACCAAATACAATTCACCTAGAACTACGGAGGTGGATTGATTAAACTAGCTGCTGTAAACAAACTGGTTGACAGGTCGCGCTCATTTTATGGCATAGTAATTAAGGACAGTCCTACTAAAAAAAAAAACCTAAAAATACTTAACGCAGGCAATTTAAATGACAAATTCCAGGTACTTTATTGTCTTAAGGTATGTCATAAAAACCACAAAAATGTTCTTTTTTTTTTTTTTTGAGGGGTAATGAGTGTATTTTTCTGATCTAGAATGCTTGGATCAGAGGTTAGTGCCTTGGGCTGCCATTCCAAGAGTCGCGGGTTCGATTGCACTTTTCTAATTTTTCCTTTTTTCCTTCTTAACTTGCTCATGAGTTGAAGGCCCCTGTTACTATTATAATCTTAGTTGTAATAAATAAAATAATCTATCAATTTCTCACGAACTATAAAAAATGGGCCAAGTGCGAGTCAGACTGGGGTTTGATTTGACTGATTCCAAAAATTATACCGCACCTATATCAGAAACTTATAGTGTCTAAATTTTAGTTCAATAGTCCGAAAAACAAAAAAGTTTTTCATATAAGAATCTGAATTTTAATGGGGTTTGTATGGGAGGTATCCTCCCTAGTGGTCCGATCAAACTGAAATTTCGACAATATAAGTTTCTGATATATAGCCACCAACTATCTAAATTTCAAAATCGTGAGATTATTGGATCGTATAGCTGCCATACAAACTAAAATGTTTCTTGTATGGGCACCCCTTTAAGTTTTCAAAAATATTTAAGTTCTAGTATTTGTTGCTGATGCCCGGATACTGCACCTTCTGTGAAAATTGCAACTCTCTAGTTATTGCGGTTTATGAGATATGACCCGAGGACGGACGGACGGACGACGTAGTCGATGCAATAGGGTTCCTTTACGTACCCTTTGGGTCCGGAACCCTAAAAAATACCTAAACATTTCGTTTTTGCAACTTTGTCAACACTGTCCAAATGTGCAAGAACCTGATATAGGTCACTTTTAAGTTGGGTTAATAAAATTTAATTTTGATATGAATGCCCGAGTTTTTAATGTAATATTTATCAATTAGATTTTCCAATTGTTTTATATGCAACGTAAAACTTGTTGAAGTCAGGTCCGGGCCCAGAAATTCAAGTTGTCCAAAACATTCACTAGCTAAAACGCGCCATTGCTTCAGATCATCAGTTCACTAATAATAAAATCTACTTACCCCAAAAGGACATACATACATAAGTACATACAGTAACGTGCAAAACTGAGCAAATGTTTACAAATTTAACTTTAAGGCGCTGTAAAAATATTAATACCGAATCAAATTCTACAAAAGTAGTTTTATTTTATTCTTTGTTTAATTATTAAACGAAATAGCTTAGAAAATAACTAAGGGACTAATTTAACAAAGAAAAAAATTTAAAAAACTTAAGAGAACTGATATGTGCTCAGTTATGCACGTTTCGCACTTATGAAGCTTAAAGCGCCGTTAGATTAAACAAATGCAAAAATATTAACCGTTATTGGTTTTTATGTTGTGTCTGATCTTCGTTTGCGTTTTACTGTTGGTTTTAATTATAACAAAGTGTTTGAAGTTAAAGCATTGCTTATTAATTGCTTATTATGAGGAAAATAAATATTGATTTAGAAAATAGTATCATGGTGTTAACTGAAAGTGGAAATTCCACAAGATTAATAACCAAACAATGAAATATAAGCCAACGCACTGTAGTTAATGTGCAAAAGCGACAAAGTGTGGTAGGTGCGCCAAATGTTGGAGGACGGCCGCGAATACTGTCGGACTCAGAAGCACGTTTAATGGAACGAGAAATGCTAAAAGACAGTTCTACTACACCAAAGCAGGCTGCTGAAGAGTGAAATAAGACAGTCAGTGAATGGACCGCACGCAGATCTTTATATCGAATCGGTTTGGTATCAGGTATCAAAAAGAAAAAACCAGCATTATCGACCAAAAAAATCAAAGAACGTCTTGCATTTAGCAAAAGTCACCGAAATTGGAATATTGAAGATTGGAAGCGTGTGATTTGGTTGGACGGAGTGAAGATTAATCGTTTTCAGACCGATGGAATAAGCTATTACTGGCGTCGACCTAATGACAGCCTCCAAAAACAACATGTGAGGCAAACTGTCAAACATGGAGGAGGCGGTTTGATGATGTGAGGTTGCTTTACATTGTGGCATATTGGTCCAATTGTGAAAATAATTGGTTTCATGAAAAAGGAAGACTACCTGAATATTTTGCGGACCAATTTGCCAGATTTTGTTGACTTGAGCGCGTTCCCAGTAGTGGAACTCGTTTTCCAACAAGACGGGGATCCCAAACACACCGCCAATATCGTCAAGGAATAGCTGTCCCAGCAAAATTTCCAGTTAATGAAGTGGCCTGCACAATCTCAACCTCAATCCAATTGAAAATTTGTGGGTAGAGGCGGCTGGGAAAGTATAAAAGGGCTCCAGAGAACATGGAAGAACTGTGGCATCGTGCACAACATGAATGGCAACAAATTCCTCACACTTTTATTGAGAATCTTATTGAGAGTATGCCCAAGCGTATTAAAAGTGTAATTAAAAATAAAGGACTGTGGACTATATACTAAAGCGGCGCTTTAAGCTTCATAAGAGCGAAACGCGCAAAACTGAGCACATATCAGATCTCTTAAGTTTTTAAATTTTTCTCTTTTTTAAATTAGTCCCTTAAGTTATTTTCTAAGCTATTTCGTTTAAGAATTAAACAATGAATAAAATAAAATTACTTTTGTTGAATTTGATTGGGTATTAATATTTTTACAGCGCCTTAAAGTTAAATTTGTAAATATTTGCTCAGTTTTGCACGTTACTGTATATATGTACACACAAGCTTATGTATAAACATGCCTATCATTTAGACAGGCTTTAAAAACAGGAACCAAAATTAAAATGGCGTCGGAACCTGGTAAAAAGCGTTAGAACTGCATTATAGTCACCACATTGTTTGTTGTAGGACACTCAATGCGATTTCTGTTATTTCTCTACATAAGCATATATACAAACAGCATATACAAACTCATACTACAATAGTACCCATCATATGATGCCGCTACACACAGCTGATAGTAAACAAAACTACTTACAAGGGAGCTCGAAGAGTCACCATACAAACGAATTTAACAACATCTCATTGGCTGTCTAAGCGCTCACATACACATACATATTCGCTTGGAGCATTAACTGAAATTGCTATAAGTAGCATTGCATTCGTTCTGTTTCATTTCGTATCGTTTCGCTTTTTTCGTTTAACATATCGTACTTGCTTCTTTCAACGGCCGCCCCCTGTTGTTAGAGTGCTGTGAATATATGAACAAGTTTTATGGCAGTACCCGAAAACGCCTTATAGTATCAAGTTGAGTTTCGTTTGACTGTGTTAGTAATACATAAAGTATTTTTATATGCGTGTATACAACCTTTCACCACTATTAGTCCTTTTCTTGTGACTATTTTTTTCTTAAAATATCTGGTTTTCTCTTTCATCCTCTTGTAAAGAGTGAAAACATATATATACTACGTAGAGATGTATGCATGTGTGTACATACACTCTGCGCTACTTGAATAACACACCCTGCATAATTTTTTTTAAACTTATATTTACCGACAGAGATATCAGATGTTTTTAAATTTTAAATTGTGTTCGGTTTTTTGTTTTTTTTTTCATATCTAGGCTTATCACTTTAAAAAGCAGATATAACTTTACCACATTTTTTGTTCTATTGTGGTATTTTTTAACATATGTATAAGCAAGTACCCTTATAAACATTTATTTTGGTATTTCTGTATCTGTTAAAGTTTTTCCACGAACGACTTTACTTTATCTTAAAACTGACTTCACAAACATTTATCTTTTAAATATATTTTAATACAGAATACATATGCTTGCGAATTTGTCAGTGAACCTCTTTCATCTACAATAACGCTTTTATGTATAAAAACAGCTCACAATTTCTCTCTTGTTCCACTCTCAGTGAACATCGAAAAGAAAAGAATGAATGGCGCAATACTCTATGATAATTGAGAGAAAACAAGTAAGAAGCTTAACTTCGACTATGACGAAGTTGATATATTCTTTACGCACCCCTTAGAAAACTTTCTTGCCTACTCTCTGTGATAGAGAAATATTTAATTATTGATTTCACTTATGTTTAGGATATAGTCAAAAAACATAGAGCATTTCAACACTGAGACCAAAATATTTTCATTGGAGTTTTACGATGCAGTAATCATAGGCTATTGAAATCTACACGGTTGTTGAATATAGGTCAGACAGTTGCACAGTTCAAATTTCAGTTCGATAACACAAAAAAACGAAAAAGTTTTTCTAATAAAAATTAAATTTGGGTTTGGGTTTGTATGGGAGCTATACGATCCAGTAACTCTAACGTTTTTCATGGACATTGATTAGAAATTGGTATTGTCCAAGTTTCAGTGCGATAGCTCAAAAAACAAAAAAGTTTTTCTAATAAAAACATTAATTTGACAGATAGCGCTCATTTTTGGCATAGTGATTAAGGACAGCCCTACTAACATACAGGAAAAAAACCTAAAAAATACTTAACGTGGGCAATTTAAATGACAAATTCCGGGTACTTTATTATGTTAAGGTATATACTTTATGGGATGTCTCCTTCTACCTGCTACACACTTCATGACTAACTTATAATACTATTCACTGCGTGTATATAATATATAGTATAAATTTAATTAATGTCTTGTGATTCTGTAAGTTGATTTTAAGGGGATTCACGGATACGCTTAAATTAACACAACTGGTATTTGCTTAAACTTACGCACCCAAATTCACGAACGATTTAGGGAAGTCAGTTTTCAATTTTGCGTTGTGGGCAAAGTAAATACCTGTGATGAGCAAAAAAAAAAAAAGTGCTTTTTGTGAGTGTGAGAAAAAGTTATAAGTAAAAAACATCGGCCAAGTGCAAGTCAGACTCGTACACGGAGGGTTTCGTACCAGATTGCTGTTTGTATGGGAAATACTCCCCCTAGCGTCCCGATTTGACGGGCACCAACAAAAACACAAAATGTTTTTCGAATAAGTAACTGAATTTTAATTGTTGGTTTGTATGCCAGGTACCCCCTAGTTGGCCGATTTGACTGATTCCAACAAATTTACCTCGCCTATGTTAAAAACTTATAGTGTCTAAATTTCCATTCAATAGTGAACAGTCGAAAAAATTTTTCGAATACGAACCTGAATTTTAATGGTCGCTTTGTGTGGGAGGTACACCCCTAGTGGCTGATTCCAACAAATCTGCGCCTATATCAGAAACTTACAGTGTCTAAATTTCAAAAAAGTTTTTCGAAAAAGAACCTTAATTTTAATGATGGGTTTGTATGGGAGATACCCCTCCTATGTAGCCAATTTGGCTTATTCCAACAAATTTATCGCGCCTATATCAGAAACTTATAGTATCTAAATTTCAATTTGATAGAACAAAAGACAAAAAAGTTTTTCGAACAAGAACCTGAATTTTAATTGAGGTTTGTATGGGAGGTACCCACCCTAGTTATCCGATCGAACTGAAATTTCGACAATATAAGTTTTTGATGTAATGCCATCAACCATCCATATTTCAAGTTCGTGGGATTACTGGATCGTATAGTTACCATACAAACCAAAATGTTTCTTGTATAGGCACCCCTTTAAGTTTTCAAAAATATTTTAGTTTTAGTATTTGTTGCTGATGCCCGGGTAGAACTACACATTCTGTGAAAACTCTCTAGCTATTGCGGTTTATGAGATATGACCGAGGACGGATGGACGGACGGACGGTTTTGGTACCCTTTGGACCCAAAGTCTAAAATAAAAAAGAATTTCGTAACATCATAAAATACACTACATTTTGAGTGGTCGCAATAATTGGTGTACCCAACAAACATGGTAATAAACATTGAAATGGCTCCATTTTACATTGAATTAGTTAGAACGCATTTGATACCCCAGAACTTCCCCCATTATTCTTGATAACATTTTCGATTCTTCTGGGCATAGACCATATCAACTTCCGACAAGTTTCTACAGGAACATTGTACCAAATATTTTGAGTATTTTTTCATAAATTCATTTTGTCAAACCGTCTTTGAAGTTTCACGTTTAAGTTCACTCCATAGGTTTTCAATAGGATTGAAGTCTGAAAACTGACTTGGACACACTTGGAACCAAGCTTTCACTAATCGTGATGATTGTTTTGAGTCATTGTCTTGCTGAAATGTCCATAAAAGCTGTATGTTATCCTTGGTATATGGCAGCTCTACCGGATATAATAAATCATTGTATTGTACATAAATCTATCCATTTTGCCAGCAATTGTATGAATCGGACCTACGCCTTGTTACGAAAAACAGCCACCTCTGTGCATCACTGTTTCTCTTCTTTTTTTTTTAAAAACCTAAAGTGAAATTTTTTGCCTTTCAGTTGAAGAATGCTTCATCCGAATCGTTACCAAACAAAATAATATTTGTTTCGTCGCTCCGGAGGATATTGCGGAATATTTTTTTCCCTTTGTGATAGACATGCAACCTATTCAAAGTTTTCCTCATCTTTAAATTTGCAGTTCTAAGTAGGGGAACTTACTAATAATGGTCGAACGATTTGTGATAATATAATATTCCCAATTTCACTAGCAATTGTCCCAGATGATTTAAATGGGTAGCGTTCAGCTAATGTTACGATAGGATTGTCGACCACTGATAAAGATTTTTTTTGGGTACTCCACGCATTTCACTGGTTTTTTCTAGACTAAGCGCATTTGTAACGAAATTTTCTGACCGTTCTTTTACGTAGATACATGGTTTTCCTTCATTTCGGAGCTAACGAACAAGTCTTTTTTTCCTGAACTGCAGTGAGGTCCACGATCCATCTACTTATAATAAGACGAAAAGGAAATTGACAACAATAATCATGACCAGCTATGGATTCATAAATAATGTCTTGATGCAATTTACTCAGTAGCTGTGGATTTTCCAAAAATTTTCTTTTTTCGAACACAAAAAAAAACAAAAGTCATCCAAATCGGTCGAGCCGTTTTCAAGTGGTGTTCAACCAGCATGAACATGTTTCAGGTACAAGAATGAGCTAAAATTTTAATTGAGAGCATATAAACCTATAATAAGTATAATTAGAGAGTATGGATAAAAAAAAAATCCTAAAATTGTGGGACACCCTAATGTATATATTCCACCTACTCGCATATTAACAATTTATTGTTTATTATTTATTTATGTCCTAATAAAAGTGTGTTACGGTTTCGAACCCGAAGTAAAATGAAAAACAAATTACAAATTTAGTATTTAGACAGTGTAAAATTTTTATAGTAGACACCAAACACCACATACGCAACTAAGTACACATAAATGCGTTATTCTTTACTGTTAAGAAAAACGTAAACAAACCCAACGACCAAATACGAGGTCTGTTCAAAAGGTATCGCAAATTTTGAATTTATGCGGGCTACGTATATAAAATATATAATTTGTAACAGGCCGAAGGAGCCATCAGGGACCCTATAAGGTATATATATATAGATATTCTCAAACACGTCCCTCTGTTTTCGAGCTAGAGAGCTGAAATTTTGCATTAACTTCTTTTCTCTAGACAGAGTACATTTCTCGGAACCTGAAGAATCAAAACACTAAGGTGAGCTTCCCATTCATTAAAATTCAGGTTCTTATTAGAAAAACTTTCTGGTTTTTTGTCCTATTGAACTGAAAATAAATACTATAAGTTTCTAATGAATGTCCACGAAACACGTAAAGTTCAAGACCCTAGAGATACTGGATCGATAAACCCCAAATTCAAATTTATGTCCCTACAAAAAACCCTTTTTTCTTTTTTTACCGACTTTTGAACTGTATCTGATGTATATTCATCAAACGTGTAGATTTCAAGACCCTAAGAAAACTCGATCGTAAAGCTCCCATACAAATATTTCGGTACATACTGTATGTCAACACTGACATACACATAAGTCAAATCATATCTAGGGGGTGCGTGAAGAGTAAATCAACTTCGGCAGAGGCGAAGTTAAACTTATTATACTCTTCACGGAAGTGAATAGTGTTATAAGTTTGTCATGAAGTTTGCAACAGGAGGAAGGAGACAAAAAAAACCACATAAAGTATATATATTCTTGATCAGCTCGAATAAACGAATTGATTAAGCCATGTCCGTCTGTCCTTCTATCCGTCTGTCCATCTGTCCGTCTGTATGCATGCAAACTAGTCCCTCAGTTTTTGAGCTAGAGAGCTGAAATTTTGCTCGAACCTCTCTTTTTACCATACGCAGTACGTTTGTCGGAACCACCCGAATTGAATTCATGTTCTTATTAGAAAAACTTTCTTGTTTTTTGTCCTATCGAACTGAAACTTGACACTATCAGTTTCCAGTACATGCGCAGGACATTTGTCGAAACCACCCGAATCGGACCATTAGTGGGGGTAACTCCCATACACACCCATTTGAATTCATGTTTTATTAGAAAAACTTTTTTGTTGTCTGTCCTATCGAGCTAAAACTTGGACACTATCAGTTTCCAAGATAGGCCCAGGACATTTGTCAGAACCAGCCGAATCGGACCCCTAGGGGGGTACCTCACATACAAACCACCCATTTGAATACTACATTCCGTGAGGGTATTTCATCTTCGGCATAGTCGAAGATAACCTTCTTTCTAGTTTTTACTTGTTTTTTGGTAGGTTGGTACATATATCCACAACATATGTTGTCATTATCAGCCATTTTGCAATTTATTTTTTTTGTTTATAGAAAAAAAAAGTGAAATGTGTTCTGGCTCGTCTTCGATTTTTGCATATTCCAAAAAAAAGCATCAAAAGATCGAAAATTACGTGAACTGAGAAAAGTAAAAATTCGAAATAAATGAAATGAGTACAATGATTTTTTTGTTCTCCTTCCATCCATTGTGAAAGTGAATATTTTACTATGCAGAACTTAAAAAATGGGCCAAGTGCTAGTCAGACTCGTACACGGAGGATTCCGTACCAGATTGGGGGAGGAGGTACTCCCCCTAGTGGTCCGATTTGAATGATTCCAACAAATGTACTGCACTTATATCAGAAACTATATCCAAATTTCAGTTCAATAGCCCAAACAACAAAAAAGTTTTTCGAATAAGAACCTGAATTTTAATTAATAATTTATTTTTTTTTTTAATTTTTTTTAAAGAACCCTATAATAAAATCCTTAAGATGAGCTTTGCTCATTAAAAGATACAGTTCAACAACAAAGACGACAAGAAATGCATATTTAACCACCAAGTCGCTTGAGCGCAGGGCAAGTTGTTGTTCTCCTGCTCTTCGCTCTGACAGCGCGAACACCAGGTGCTCCTTACCATGGAGCGAGCACCCAGTGGCCATCCCCTCAAACGCCCCTGTACTCTACCCAAGCTGCAACTGTATCAGCAACTACAACAACTACAACACAAAGCACTGCTTGTACATTAACAGCTTCAATAGTAGCATCAACAATAGTTTTCTCAACAACTGCTTCGATCGCGTCATCGTATGCAGTTACCGCAACAACAACTAATACCAAAACTCATATCCACAACAACAATAATGATTCGATCGCCCCTTTGCTCAACGCTGCGACTGTTACGCCTACATCAATAATTAACACAGAAGTACAAAACTCAAATTTTATTATTTGACTGGATCTGAACAGTTAGCTTCAAATAAAAGAAACAGAAAAACGCAATCACCAGCCATACCGACTGAACAATCACCAAACATTAACAAAAAGCCCAAACCAAACACACCGTCACCTACCATATCTTCAAAAACTAATAAACCTAAACCAAAAAAAAAAAAAAAAAAACACAAACCACACTAACTACTAGCCTGGCAAGCCATCTTCCAATTATTTTGGCGTCTTAGATATCGACGATGATAATGTAGAAGAAGAGAAGAATACTCTGGACAATGGCTCCAAGCAACCTCCAAAAGCTAACAAGCCACCACCTATTTATGTGCAGGGGGTAGAAGAAATCTCCATTCTGTGTGAGATAGTAGATCATAACTACGTACTTAAAACATTGCCCAATGATGAAGTTCGTATCCAACCGGCAGAGCCCCTACATTATAAAAAAATCATAGAATTGCTAAAAACCAGAGACACCGACGACATAAAACGCGAACTGAAGATATTAGGCCACGAAGTTATAAACATACATAACATCCAACAAAGAACAACCAATAAACCACTTCCTTTGTTCTCAATTGAACTTAAAAGTAGCTCAACCAATAAAAATATTTATAATGTTACGACATTACTACTTACCAAAATTAAATTTGAGGCCCCCCACAACAAGAGGATGATAGTTCAATGCACCAACTGCCAAAAATACGGGCACACCCGAAACTATTGTACCAGGGATCCACTAAGCACAAAACAATCGACTGCTGTATGGAGTCAACTACTGAAATAAAATGTGCTCTCTGTGGTGGAGCTCATACAGCCAACTACAAGGGTTGTGAAATACAAAACCCTTAAAATCCATCGGTTTCCTGCCCTTCGACCCAAAATATTGACGGATCTCGCAAAAGTTCAGCAAATGCCCATAACGTTCCGTAAAGTGGAGAATGGTATAAGCTACGCACAAATTACTGCTGAGACTTCCAAAATAACAATAACATTATGCCAAATGACAATACAGCTGAACTTAAAATCATGATGAAGCAATTGATTCAACAGGTGACTAACATGATGAATATAATCACCATCCTAATAACCACACTTGACAAACAAAATGGACAATAAATTAAGAATTATTGCTTGGAATGCGAATGGTTTGCACAAACATATCCTTGAACTCCAACTATTTCTAAATGACAATATGATTGACGTAGCTCTAATCTCTGAAACCCATTGCACAAGTAATCACTTCTTGAGCATTCCCGGATATAAACTATATAAAACAAATCACCCGGATGGTTCAGGACATGGTGGCACGGCTATCATTGTTAAAAACAATACTCAACACGTTGAACTAGAAAATTATCAACACGCTCACATTCAGTCGACCAAATTGCAACTAAAAGACAAATATGGACCTTTCACAATAGCAGCTATTTATTGCCCACCTAGACATTCAATCTCAAAAGCTCAATTAAAGGACTACTTTAAAGAGCTTGGGCCAAGGTTCATCGTAGCAGGTGATTACAACGCGAAACATGTAAACTGGGGTTCAAGGCTGACAAACACAAAGGAAAAACTTTCTAAGTGCAATTCATACGATTGGAAAATCGGACGAAAATACCGGATTTAATAGACTTCTGTGTATTAAAAAACATGAATATAACACATTTCAAAATTGGTTCCCGACTTGAACTTCTTCCGATTATTCACCAATACAAGTTGAATATAGTTGCGCAATAAAAAAAGATCAACTCGCCTGCAGACTATTATGAAAGGGCTTTTACTACCAATGAATCTAATAGTAACACCAATTTGTACAACAGGACTCCATCTCCACAATACTGTACAAAAATGGTTTCAACCAATGAAGTTAGGCACTGTATTGAAAAGCGCACTAGTCAGAGAAAAACGCCAGGTTATGACCAAATAACTGGAAAGTTACTCAAAAAGCTCCCTGCGAAGGCAATCGTATTTATTAGGAATTTTTTCAATGCGATATTAAGACTAAAGCACTACCCATCTTTATGGAAGGTTGCTGAAATAATAGCCATACCCAAACTGGGCAAAGATCCAACCAAGGCGTCCTTGTACAGACCAATCAGCCTATTGCCCTTACTTTCTAAAGTATTTGAACGTCTCCTACTTGACCGAATACAACCAATACTAGACGTGAACAGAATCATACCTGACCACCAATTCGGGTTTAGACAAAGTCACTCCACAATTCAGGAAGTCCACAGAGTAACTCACAAAATTTTAAAAGACCTTGATGAAAAAAAGTTCTGTGTTGGTGTTTTTCTGGACATAGAAAAAGCCTTCGACAAAGTCTGGCACGATAGAAATTAGGACCGTATTTCCAACTGATCTATTTGAAATCATTAAAAGCTACCATGACTCTCGCTATTTCTACGTAAAATGTAAGGATGAATCTTTTACGCTAAGACAGATAAGAGCGGGAGTCCCTCAAGGAAGCGTGCTTGGTCCTATGCTGTATGCTTTATACACATCAGACATCCCAATTCCAGGAGATAACTCGTCAATGGTGGCTACCTTCAATGACGATGCAGTACTAAAATGTACTCCCATGTAGCAACAACTAAGCTGCAGAATATTCTTGACGAAGCTTGCAATTGGTTTGATAAATGGAAAATAAAAGTGAATGAACAACACGGACAGCTTATCAGCCAAGACAATTAAAAATAAAAGGTACTGACATTCCATTAAACAATGTGGCAAAGTACCTGGGCATGTATATTGATAGTAAACTGACGTGGAAACATCATATCCAAAAAAAGAGAGATCAACTCATATTAAAATTTAAGCAGCTATACCCGCGTCTTAACAGTAGATCTAAGTTGACAACCAATGGGAAATTAGTAATATACAATAGTGTAATTAAACCTATATGGACGTACGGCATGCAATTATGGGGTACAGCCAAGAAAAGTAACATTAACATTATACAGCGTCAACAAACGAAAATAGTTAATGCGGACTGGTTTATATCTAACTATGAAATTCACAAAGACCTCGGCGTAACTATGATTCAGGAAGAAATCATTAATGCTAGCAGGAGGTACCACAAAAATTAGAGCGACATACCAATCTAGAAATAACAGACCTTCCATCTCACGCATTGTATAGACGTAGACGCTTGTCCACTGCCTTTTCCCCTCTTATCGTTAAAAATGTCCTTGGTGTTTTCTTTTATATTTAAAATATAAGATGTAGGAAAACAATAGTACATATCCAATCACGAAGAAAAAAAAAAAAAAAAACTTTGGCGTGCAAAATAGACAAAAGTCATCAAAATTTCTCTTCTGTTTTCATTGTCACTTGGGTCGTATTAGGCTGCAGTGTTATTTGCTTTGGGCCACGTGCTAGATAGTGCTAGGCCACACACATTTTATGACCCGGAACACATTGATACACCTAGGTTGGGAAGTTTTGATGCATCCACCGTATATCCCGGACCTTGCACCCTCTGACTTCCATCTCTCTCTACAAAACCCTCTTCATGGTAAAAAATTGGCAGACTGAAGAGCCGCTGAAATTCACTTGGCAAAGTTTTTCGCTGATAAACCATAGAAGTTCTACACCGACGGAATTGTGAAGCTACACGGAAAATAGCAAAAGGTCATAGATAATGATACCAATATGTACTTGCTTGAAATTGATTGTGAATAAAGTAATTTTTTATTTAAAATGTACCAAAAAACCACGGAGACTTTTTATATGACTTAATATTTAAATGGAGATTTGTAAATCCACTAATAATAAGCAAACAAAAATAAAAAATAAAAAAAAGCGAAGGAAAATACTCTTACATATTGTATATACCCCAGTTGTTTAGTTCATTTAAAACTGCTCATTTCAACGGTTTTAGTAGTTAATGGGGTACCTCTGGACTCTAATCATAGCATCCATTTACCAATATTTCAAACGAATTCTTCGATTTTCGCTTGGTTTTTGGCAACATTTTACCTCACTCTTACAATATTGTATTTTGTCACTTCCTTGATCAATATCGAATGTTTTCTGATGCTGATGTTCAACAATGTCCACCCATTGACAATCATATCGGATCTCTGCGCAGGCAATGTCATTAAGTCCAGATATTTGCTGACTAGACAGGACTCTGAAATCATTTTGACTTTCGCGTCTTGATATTTCTTTGAGTTTCATATATTCGTTACATGAAACAAACTATGTAAAAATGACCGTTAAAACAAGCTTAAGCGAATATGTTTATGTAATTTGATTCAACTCGCTGAGCTGATTATAATTTTAATTGTAATATTTAGTATACTCGTATGTATAACTTATGTGGTGCCGGAGTTTCCTTCTTTGTATAATAAACAAGCCAATAAAGTACTAATATAACAAACTTTCAGTAAATGCGATGTATGTAACAATTCAAGTTTAATTATTATAAAACAAGTAAAAAGAAATTTAACTACTTCTCACGCACCCCTAGAAAACGTTTTTGCCTACTCTCTGTGATAGAGCATTCAGGCATATTTGATTACTGATTTCACTTATGTTTAGGTAGCTAGTACACATTTCAACACTAAGACTGAAAAATTTGCATGGTCCAGTAATCCTAGGGTATTGAAATCTACACAGTTGTTGAATATGGATCAGACACTTATGATGTTCAAATTTCAGTTCGGTAAAAAACAAAAGTTCTCTAATAGGAACATAAATTTGATTTTGTATGGGAGCTTTGCGATCCAGTAGTTCAAGGTTCTTGAAAATAACACGTTTCGTGGACACTGATTAGACTCTTGCAGTATCTAAATTTCAGTTCAATAGGACAAAATACAAAAAAGTTTTTCTAAGAAGAACCTGAATTTTAATGCGTATTTGTATAAGAGATCCGATTCGGCTGGTTTCTATTTTGGAAACTTATAGTGTCCAAGTTTCAGTTCGATAAAAGAAAAACCAAAAAGGTTTTCTAATAAGAACACGAATTTTAATGAGGGTTTGTATGGGTGGTGCTCCCCCTAGTGGTTCGATTTTACTGTTTCCAACAAATCTACCGCGCTTATATTAAAAACTTATTATGTCTAATTTTCTGTTCAATCAAACAACAAAAAAGTTTTTTTTTAATAAGAACCTGAATTTTAAGCCACCAACTATCTATATTTCAAGATCGTGGAATTACTGGATCGTATAGTTGCCATACAAACCAAAATGTTTCTTTTATGGGGACCCCTTTAAGTTGTTTAAAATATTTTGGTTTTAGTTTGCTGATGCCCGGATAGAACTACATACTCTGTGAAAATTTCATCTCTATAGCAATTGCCGTTTATAAGATATGACCCTAGGACGTACGGACGGACAACGAAGCCTCAGCAATAGGGTTCCTTTTGGTACCCTTTGGGTCCGGAACCCTAAAAAAAGGTTCATGCAAAATTTCTTCTCTCTTGCTCGAAAACTGAGGGACTACATGTAGATGGACACAGCTCAACTCGTCTCGTCGAGCTGATCGAGAATATGCAATATATACTTTATGAGGTCTCTGATCTCTTCTTTTGCCTGTTACAAACTTCACGACAAACTTATAATACTATTCACTGCGTGAAGAGTATAATGACTGAATTACGTTAATTCACAATGTAAGAGAAATAACGATAGTCAAAAAGTTGCAAAAAAAACCGTATAGGTATGTGTGCATACATATGTGTTAGATAGCATTATACACGTAGATACATAGATTTGTTAGTATTTATGTATGCAATATATTGTGTATGTAACTAAATAATTGTACGTGACTTTCTCCTAAACGTGACTTTGTATTGATTTTGTTTCGTTTTAGAATTATGCTTCCTATTCTGACTTTGATTGTTATTGTTGTACTTTTATTGCTTACAAATTTTCGATGTCGTGTAAAAGGGAATGAAGAATGCAATCAGCGGTTTTACCGATTTTATTTCACGATATTTATTATGTTTATATGCAAAGGGGGGTGGCAAGGCGGGCACCGCCCTGGTTTTCGCGCTTTCAGGGGCCTTGCGGACTCGCGCAACAACCCAAATAGATTAATATTAATTACTAATAGTACTAATGTATATTTGAATTTCGCGCTTTACGCCGCACATTATACAATATATCACACGTAATGCCACTCGCGCTCTTTTGCGACTTTTGTTTATAGAAACTTCTTACTCTCTTTCGCGAATTTCGTTTCTTTTCCAATTTCGAATGTAGGCAGATGCAATAGGCACCAAAGAAGAATCGACGAAAAATGTGCACATAATGTGTAATAAATATGGTTATAGACTAGGCAATTCGCTCAAAAAATTGTTGTTGTTGTTGTTTTCACACAACCGTACACAAAAACTAAATGCTCATCGAAAAGTGTGTTCCGATCAAAGACTTTGAAATTAGACTTGAAAACAAGGTGATATTGTATAACTCTGTTATTAACCCACTTTGGACTTATGGTTCTGAATTGTGGGATGCCGCGAGCGCGAGTCACATTGAAGTTATACAAAGAGCACAGCAAACATCGAAGAACATTTTCTTGACTTTTTAGCCGTTGATAAAACTACAGCTGAGAGTTTAACTATTTACATTCTTACTGACCTAGAACTTCAGGGTATAGATTGCAAAACTGCAGAGGACAAGGTTATGACGACGATGGAACCAAAATGCGTAGAACAAAAAGTGGTGTTATAAACTTCTACTTAAAAATAATCCACTTGCCTTTTTTTTACCTTTGGAATGCACAGCTGGAAACTAACCTTAGGAGACGCTGCATCGTCTTGTGTTAAAGCAAAATCTCTTTTTGGTTTGTTAGGCTGCACACTCTGCTTGCCGACTCGAGACAGAGGTGGGCTATGTTAAAATAACATGTCAAATATTTATCATTCACAAATGAAAAGAAACACTCCCGACCGATAAGGGTAATGGCGAAAAACCAACATCACTCCAACAATCCAAAAGAAATGATAAAAGAAAAAGAAAGAAGAAGAAAGATACAAACATCCTACAGCAAATATTAGATAAGCTTACCAAACAAAATGAGTTTACGATGGCGCTTGAAAAAAGGCTTTTAAATCTCGAGAAGACTTTACACCAAAATAAATTAAATTAATAAGACCAAATTTTTAAAAGTTATGCTCTGCAATGCGAACGGCATATTAAAACACCAACATGAGCTGGAACGGTTAACGGTTCATCAGTTACTGCAATGTATATCCCCAAAAGGCATCAGATCAAATGTGAACAATAACTTCAGCTAATCAATAGTCACAAAAACAGATTTATAATGGACGGTGACTTCAACACGAAGCATACCCATTGGCGGTCGAGGCTCATCACTACATATAGTACAGCAGGACATAAGTACACAAATAAAAGAAACAAAAACAACAAGATCTCCTTATGAGAAAACCAGGATTAATATAATATCGAAAGAACTCACCAATAAGATAAAGGTATTCAAGAATAGCTCTCTCAGCAGCTACCTAATAGGACTAACAAATGAACATAGCAGCGAATATTCTCTTTGGAAGTGCACAAAAACCTTTTCACATTACAAAGTACAAATCCTACCAATAAAAGAAACAAACAATACGTGAGCAAAAAGCAATGTAGAAAATACACCTTGAAAGTATTTTCAAGCCATATGACACATCAAGTGCAGCTGATATGGAATCTGCTAACTATGATAACGATATCATAATCCGTCCAGTAACAGAAAGTGAACTAGATGCTGAAATAAAAAAATTAAAATCAAAAAAGTTGCCTGGCTATGATCTCATCACCAGCGAAATTTTAAAACAGCTCCCGCAAAAGTCACTACAAGGATAACAGCAATTATGAATGCTACTTTCAAATTGGAACACATTGCAATCTACTGGAAAACTGCGGAAGCCAGCGCATGATGTAACATCATATCGACCTATATCTCTTCTACCCATTATTTGTAAACTAATGGAGAAGCTACTTGACAAACGTCTCAATCATATTATTGAGCAGAGAAAACTAATACCTACGCATCAATTTGGTTTTCGCATCAAACATTCTACCATCGACCAAGTTCACAGAATAACTCGAATTATCGAAAACGCTTTTGATGAAAAACCGCAATGCTCCGCGGTCTTCGTTGACGTTTCTAAAGTGTGGCACAGCGGCCCTTTCAATAAAATTAAAACGTTATTGCCAACACAATACTTTAACATATTGAAATCATATTTATCAGATCGCTTTTTTCGAATTATACATGACGACAATTACTCCGACCTCAAAGAAATTAAAGCGGGCGTCCTCCAGGTTAGTGTGCTGGGACCTTTCCTCTATCTACTTTTCACATGCTACTTACCTAATGAGAAGAGAACACAATGTCACAGCAATGTTTGCGGACGACACGGCCATTTTGTCGGTTGGTAAAACACAGACCGAGTCAATTATAAAACTTCAACGTCACATAAACAAAATTTTTGAGTTCACAGCTAAAAATTCCGTACACATCACAACAACGCTAAATACTTGGGTATGACCTTGGATACCAAGCTTAGATGGAATGTACACGTCAAAAAGAAAAGAGAAAAGTTGGAATTAAAGTACAGAAATATGTTTTGGCTCATGGGTAAGTAACCGTTCAGCTTTATCTACTTACAACAAAATGCTCCTATACAATCAGGTACTTAAACCTCTATGGACGTATAGGATACAGATATGGGGCTGTGCAAGCTCGAGCAATATTCTGCAAATCCAAAGATTTCAGAATAAAGTACTAAGATATGCCGTTTATGCTACTTGGTACGTACGCAGTAGCGATCTTGAACGCGATCTTGGTACCGAGCCAGTTGTCGCCGCAGTTCGAAAAAATGCCTCATCTCACATGGTAAGGCTATCTCACCATGTGAGTAGTGAAGCTTCAGCCCTTAATGACCCAAGTGAATGGAGGTTTCCCTGAAACGTAAAAAGCCGCACCACCTCGTGCAATAGACAACTTCTCTGCAAATATTGTGCAGAGTATCTCAAAACTTAATTGTATTACACATAATACAAAACAAATTGCTCGTTAGTTTATTATAGTTAAATAAATAGTTGTAATGTTAAAATAAAAAATATTTGTCGTTAAAATTACTTTCCGAAACTAGATGGGAGTGCAGGGTAGTTAAATATCAACTAAGCGATATATGCGATGCTCTGAAGGATTTAGCAGATAATACGACAGATTGTTCGTTGGTTAGTGATTGCCAATCTATAGAAAAAATTGTCTATTTTAACAAAAGGCAGACTGTCCTTGCTTTTCATTAACCACTTTAAGCTCAGGTATTGCAGTACTATATTTTTCGCAGCTTGTTGGATGTACAGTTGCTAGCTTAGGAAAGTGAAACAGATCGCCTTTATTCAATTGACTTTCCCAGAGGCTTAGTTTCATTTCAAAAGCTTTGATGTTTTGAATCAATTGAATTAAATTGTCTTTCCCTTGAAGGCGGGTGTTAAGATCATTGAGGTGACCAATCATATCATTCAAAAGACAAAGACGCTTCAGCATTTATGATTTTTCAATACAGGAACCTCCTTGCCTCTTTCTATCAAAAAAAATAGTAGTATGTGTTCTCTCAAATGAAAAATCTCTCCATCCCATGTGATAGCCACCAAACGTCAGTGAAATACAATACGTCGACATAATCTGCATCCAACTCCTCTAGTAGGCCTGGAACTCTCTGTATTTGAGGCCCCGGGACTTTATAAAATTTACAGTCGTAACTAAGACTTTAATAACGTCAGGATAGTTTAATGATTTGGCACACAAGCTTTCTTGGTAAATGATATAATGAAATTGCATGAATGATGATGGCTCTTATTTTTTTCTTTATATCATAGCTGGTGCTCCATCAATTAGTAAAGCGGTAATATTTTTTAATTTTTAGGGTAAATCTGCAGGGGAATGTCCAACCCTTCTGTTGTACCCTTCATAGGCTCAAGTGATACCAACTCCTCAGTTATTTTAAAGTTCTCGTCGATTCCTCGAACAAAAACAGTTAGTTCTGCAGTGTCAATCATGTCTGTGCTTTCGTATTGAATCACGTGTATGTGGTACTACACGAATATTTATTATTATTATTATATATAGGTAGAAGATAGTTAAAACTATAACCTAGCTCGGCTATATTGTTTATAATTGATTATTTTTCAGTGATTATTTACAGTGAATTAAATCTAGTTATGACTAAAGGTGTTAATACAAAATAATGTATAAACGTAATGTGGATTACTTACATTTTTTATATATTTAATATAAGTAGTAAGTTGTAATCTAATTATTTTAAAGTGGTCAATTATTGGGATGGTATCTTGGTCAAGATCTTTTGTAAACTTTTCAGCTCAAATTTTATTTGGGTTTACGAATTGGTATCAGTATGATGTTTTTTCTAGTTGGGAAAGCATTGACTAGAGTAGTTTTGTTTTAAGGTGCTTGTTAATATCCAACACTAGCAGCCTACCTTCTATCTCCATACATACCTATCTATCTATCTATATAAATGTATACAGAAGCGATTTTAATAATATTTTTTTTAAACAACAAATGAAGCAAGTTGCATATATTTTTAAAAATCCTATATGCCTCACATAATCGAATTGAACTAAAATTATAAAGCATATATAGATTATATTACAAAGAAAATATATATATAACTAATTTAATGCAGCGTACAAAATAGTTAGTTACTCTATTGTAATGCCTTATAATGTACAATATTTTTAGTTTTTCCATCCGGAGAAAAAACAAATAGCGCCGATGGAATAAGCACATCCTCACCTTTGAACTTTCCCAAGATTATAGTAGCTTCAAACAAATTTTGCATAATTTTTAACAGCGAGTCTTGTTCCGTTGCACAATTTTGGCTGATTTAGATTGCATGATTATCACCGAGCCCACCTTCAGTTATAAATTGTGTGGCGGTAATCCTGGCAAATCCATTGAATTTAGGAATTCAGTTGGATAATTCACAATTTCTTTTGGAGCGGTAATAGAATCGATCGACTTAAATGAATGCATTTGTCCATCAATCTGACTAATCTGCATCCTTATTTTTTGCTGCCAAAATGGCTCGTTCGCGCAACCAATTTTGGTTTTTGTAATTAGCAACAATATTTGGAAAAACTTTTGAAATTAAATCTTTTTTTGACGTTGTCAATTGACAAAGATTTTGAGGAAAAGTAGTGAGACCAGTAGAAGTGTCCACAAGAATTTTTCCATTTCCAATGTCTAATAATGCCTTTGTGAAAACATCTGCCGACATATCATTTTGTAAGGACACTCGCATATTCGTTGCTAACTTAAATTTTTTCAAATTTGTATTTCCATAAATTCGATATTTTCAAGCAAGCATTTATTTCATCAGCAGCAGTTGATCTGGAAATGACCGGCAGCATTTGGCGGAAGTCTCCAGCCAATAGAATCATCGCGACTCCAAAAAATAATAATAACACACAATTCGAGAAGGAGCAAAGCATAAGCAATTAAGATGCAAAAAAGTTTGCAAAAACAATAACAAAAATTGCATACATATAAGTATTTCAAATTTCTAACATTTTCAAATTACTCACTCCCTCCACTCAACAAAAGTCAAACAAAATACGCGAAAGAAGAAGAGAAACAAAATTTAGTTTTTTAGTACACGACTAACCCGCGGCCTTCCCACTTCCCTTATCAACAAACCAAAATTGATCAATAGCCTCATACACGAAACACAAACAAAGCAAAGCACAAACAACGAAACGACCTGTCTCTTTCTTCTCGCACTTTAATTAAATGCACATAAAATACAGAAACGAAGAGCGCAAAACGCAGAGGAAAAATACAACAATATCAATAACCAAAGCATTAAAAACGAAAAAACGTACAAAACTTTTCATGGTCTGGCAGTGATTTTCGAAAAACTTAAAAAAAAAACACTTAAAACACTTAAAAATATTATATTAAAAGTTAATAAAAATGGGCCAAATGCGAGTCAGACTCGTACACGAAGGGTTCCGTACGAGATTAGGGTTTGATTTGACTGATTTCAAAAAATATACCTCGCCTATATCAGAAACTTTTAGTGTTTAATTTTCAGTGGTTTTCCTCAGTGATCTGCATTTAAAGACAAATTCAACATTTCAACTGTTTTAGATATAAATTTGCATTCTACACAAATTGCATAAAATAGAAAACAACCAAACAAACGAAATAAAATAAAATGTGTGCCAACATACTCACATTTCTATTTCAACTTTTTCGAAGATTCAAATTTGTCGTTAATTCAATTAATTGATATGTAAAAAGAAAACTATAAATGTTAATAAAAAGTCTGTTTTTCTTGTTCCGGACCGAAAGGGTACCAAACGGAACCCTATTACTTAGACTTCTCCGTCCGTCCTCGGGCCATATATCATAAACAGTAATATCTAGAGAGTTAAAATTTTCGTAGAATATTTAGTTATATCCGGGTAACAGCAACAAATCCAAAACCTAAAATATTTTCAAAAATTTGAAGAGGGTCCCATACAAGTAACATTTTGTTTTGTATAGGAGCTATACGATCAAGTAATACCATTATCTTAAAAATCGCTTGGTTGGTGGAAGTGAATCTAAAACTGATAGTGTCGAAATTTCAGTTTCATCTGGCCACTAAGGAGGGTACCTCCCATACAAACAAACTGTAATGAATGAGTTTGTGTTTATGAGACTCTCTTCTCTTTATTATTGAAGTTTTCTCTTAATTATTACTTGTTGTACAATAAATAATGAATTAACTGTAAAAATTTGATTAGTTTTGAACCACCTGTAGAATTTATAGCAACTTGAACGCAAAAGTGACAAATATCCGAACAGTTTTGCTTCCCCCTATATATACAAAAATTGCGATGTGAAAAGAAAACACGATATTAATGTAGTCTTTTGAATTAAAAATATTGCCGTCGTTTTCAATGAAAATGTAGAATTTATATAGTCTATGTAGCTCTGGGAAAAATCGAACTTAGAGGCCAATAACTGCACCTAAATAAATTTTTACATTGGTAAATTAAACCATTTAAAAATATATTGTATGTGCACATTTTAATTTTGATCTGGCAATAAATTTATGAATAAGCATAACTGAATTTTTTTTTGACCTTTGATTTGTGTTCAAAGCTCACTTTTGCTAGGGGCAATGGACATTTGTATACAAACACATCTTAGCTTAACTAATGATTTTGTCATAAAATCTAATAGCTACAGAATATATTATATTTATTCAAGTTCTGTAACAATAAAAACATTATTTTTCTAGTAGTATTTCCAACTGAGTGCCATTATGATAATTACTTGAAAACGTATTTCATGAAATAAGTGCGATTGCATTTACTTCATGACAAAATACATATTGGAACTCCCTAGCACTGTATTCGATCTTTAATGATTCTGATACTAAAACGTAACGGTTGAATGTAATTATGGGATTTATTTGTTTCATAATAAAATCAATATCAATGAGTGTTCTTTGTTATTTAAAGCAATTGAAATGCTGCTTACTCGTATATACATTTGGTAAAGTGTGGGGTAAACAAAATTATCAAAATGAATATTGAAATTGGATTAACGAGAGAAATAAAATGTGCAACCACCAAAACAACCACTGAGCCGTGATTTAAACGTATTACCATAAAATAACAAAAATAAAACAAGCAATTTCAGTTTCACAAAAAGATTTTAATGCTTTCAGAAGAATTTTGTATGAAAATGAATTCAGCTTCTTGTTGGTTCGGTCTGTGTTGTTTTATTTTTTTTTTTTTTATTATAATGAAAATTCTCAGCCTACCAATAGCAAAGCAGCTTTGGCAAGGTCTAAGTTTAAGGGTGTGAAAAAAAGACGGTCGTACTATCCCGGCTGAAAAAAAAGCAATAAATTTAAGTACTCTCTCTCTACCTAAAAGAGGAAGGTATTTAAAGGTTATGTTAAAAATGGGTCTACCTTTGCAAAAACAAAAAACTGTAAAAAAAAAATATCCATTTAGAAACACAAAAACTCGAGCCTAGACGATGCCTGCGATGCTCATCGATGTTTCCCTGTTACAAATTTTTCGACAAACTTAATGTATTATACATTCCATTTTCGTGACAGGTTTAAAAATCCACTAAAAACATATCCAAAAAAAAAAAAAAAAACGATTGGCTAAACACGCAAAAATATTTGTTGTTTATTATACGGGTTATAATCCGAAATTTAAACTTAGATAGAATGCTGGGATTTAAAGTATCTGAACAGATCAAGAGCAAAATCGCGTGGGGTTCACTGTTATTTAGATAAAGTAGTATACACGAATAAAAATAAAGGCAACGATTTATTTACGCTATTGTTGAATTCCAAGCGAATAATGCCCGAAGTGTTGGGTTGCGATATTAATAATAAGTAAATTAATCTCCACATAGTTAAACAATAATGTGCGACATGCATGTGGAAAACACTCACTTCCTATGTAGATACAATTTTTAATAATAATAAGGTTACAGATACCTTGCTTAAAGATATTTATATATATATGTTTAGGGGTCAAATGCGGTGATATAAATTTAAACTGTGAATTTTAAAAACTGTATTTTGCAACATATAATACATAGGTGGGATAAGAGAATGATCAATGGGAGTGGCACGACAACATGTATGAAATAGAATAGCGAAAACTCATTAGCTTTTCTCACTTTTGGAGTTTTTGAAATTCGCGTACAAGATTTATTGACAAGATTTATTGACAAGCTTTCATTTCTAAATTTACTGTTGGGTTCTAATTTGTTTGCCTATGGATATTATTGTATTATTGTCGGCACAGTACATTGAACCTGTGTTTTTAAATGAAAATACAAAAACATCTTGTAATGTTTTTTTTTTAACAAGTATGTACAATTGGAAAATCCCGCTCCCGCAACAAAGTACCGTGAGAATTCACGTCAGCGAATAACAAAACTAAGGAAAATCATGTAAGCATATCATCAGCGTCTTCTATTGCCTATACCTGTTAAGTCTTAAGAAATGGTGAACACCGTGGGAATTTTTAAAATAGTTTACGCCACGGTCACTAAAAGGACATCCGCGGTGCACATGCAGCATTTAAGAAATGCCAACAGACTCATTGGACCCACATTTTTCTATTTTTTTGTGAAATGAGTTTGCTAATTACTTTAATATGTTCTAAATGTGTAAGAATATTAATGTATTTTTCGATTTATATTTTTCCACTTCTGGAATTCGTTATATTATTTTTTCTATACATACTATATACTTCTTTTTCAAAAAGTATGTTATTAATTTTTAACGTTAATTAAATGGGTTAGCTTAAAGTGAGTTTCAAATTGTTAATATGAATGATATTATACTAAGCACAATGAGATATTATTCTTAGAAACAACAGTTTATTATTTATGGGCTCCTAGAGTCTTAGGCCTTAGTAACTAATACTCTATTAGCATTAGTTACTTTATTTTATAATAAACCTAATTTAATATATAAAAAATTAAATAAATATTTATGGGCAACATACATACATACATCCCTAAAAAACGTTGTTGCCAATCGCCGTGTGATTGAGCATACAAAATCGATACACATACAACATTTGAACAGTGACACCGAAATATTTGTATGGGAGCTATCCGATCCAGTTATCTTAGGGTCTTGAAGTTTTCATGGACATTGATTAGAAACTTCTAGTGTCCAAGTTTCAGTTCGGTAGCTCAGTAAGTTTTTCCATTAAAAGCATGAATTTTAGTGGGTGTTTTTATGGGCCCCTACCCCCTGGTGGGCCGATTCTGCTAGTTCGAGAATAAGAGTCAGGCACTTATAGTATCTAAAATTTCAGTTCTAGAAGACAAAAAACAATAAGTTTTTCTAATAAGAAATGCAATTTTAATGGGGTGCTTGTTGTCTTGTGAAAAGAAATCTCTGTATTCAGCTTTCTAGCTCATAAACAGAGGGACTAGTTTGCATACATGCAGGTGGACAGACTGGCATGGCTTAATAAACTCGTCTCATTCAGCTGTCCAAGAATATATACATTTTTTATGGGGTCTCCATTGTCTCCTTCTGGATGTTACATGACAAATTTACGTTACTATTCGCTGCGTGAAGAATGTAATTAGAAAATAAAAAAATTTGAATCGTCACGTCTTTTATTTTAACAATTCTCGTATATTGAAGCTATTGAATCATGTTAATATTATCTTAAATCCAATGAAGTCCATTTTGGACTGAAATAACTACAAAATTCAGGATGTAAACTGCTTGATTATTTGTAGTTTAACAAATTTAAAATACAATTCGTACGTGAGCTATTTTCTTTAAATCGTATCATCAAACGTGTTAACCGATTAGTTTAGTTGATTTTCAAAAATCAACACCAATGCTATCCATCTCAGGGGATAAAAAAAAATAAATACTGAATGTACCTTCTTTTCACATGTATGTATAATAACTACAGGACATCTGAAAACTTTTGCGAAACTCACTAAAAATCACGTACAACACAAATTTTATCAATGAACTTCGCCACAACGCTAGCGGGCGATCGTTTCGTTGCTGCATTTGGAATGCCACGTTAAGCCAGTGCAAGCAGACACCAAGAACACACATATTTACAATCAAAAGAGTACTTAATCAGAATCGGCTCCAAATTGGTTAAGCAGTTAGAAGATGAAAGAAATTATTGGCGCAGTGTGATGATAAGCGTTTCATAACATGGCAACACAGACAATTTTGATCTCACCTAATTGATGACAAATTTGAATATCGTAAATAGATTATAAACGACGATTTTCGAAAACCATTTGGTACAATTTGTATGCTTCTTTGTGGATCATACCGTACCATATTACCTTCAAAGGCATTATAGGCAAGTGTCTATGGGCGCCGGTCTCGGAATCGTAAAGTACTGTAAGTTGTTATTTCTTATTATTACATAAAAAATGCTGCGAGAGACCCGGTTTTTGTTTTAATACGGCCCTGATAAAAAGCAATACAAGTAATCTCCCTGCTGCTAAGGATGACAATGTGTTACCTTGGCCTGGTGTGATGCACGCAGAGAATGTACCTGTTGTTGCTGAATGACTTTTTTTTAATAAGTGCAAAGTTAATTGGTTAATGTTAAATCAAAGGTAGTTTAAATAAAAACAGGTAAACGTTATATATTGTACATGAATGAAAAATGAAGAAATATACATCTTTACACTTCCGTGTTCGTTACTGACGAATGAATTTGATTGGTTATGTGGCTTATGATCAGTACATGCCGCAGGTAGACTTGTTTCTGTAGTGTTATTAAAACTGCAACTACTGCATCATTGCGGACAGTAGTGGGTAGATAATCATTGAGTTATGGTCGAAGAAAAAAATTTGAGAAATAGGTTTTTCGGTCTTAGTTTCTAAAACAGAACAAGGCAAATTCAGAAAAAAAAACATGACGAACCATCGTGTAATTTGTAAGGAAAAGATAAATAAGCATAGGTTACACGGTCAGTTTCAGAGGACTTAGTCTTAGATTTTTGACAAATTAATCATCTTGTACTCTATATTACAGATTTATCGAAAACGTGTGCGATGAAAGAAAAAAGCAAGAATGCTGCACGAACGCGACGTGAAAAGGAAAACGCTGAATTTTGTGAATTGGCGAAATTGTTGCCATTGCCAAGTGCTATTACATCACAATTGGATAAAGCTTCTGTAATACGTCTGACGACATCCTATTTGAAAATGCGCCAAGTCTTTCCAGATGGTAAGTGGTGTTTAAAATTTGTTTCTTCCGGATTTTTGACATTTTATCGAAATATTAGTCAAATTAAAACCAAAATGTACATAACAATGGCCAAACCCTTGTTTTTCAAACTTTTTAGTAGTATTTGCTCGCAATAGTACACAGTGTTATCGGGCGTCGATTTTATTGGAAAGTCACGAGATGAGTGCGAATTAGTTTTTCGGGTATGGTTAATAATTTAAAAGGCATAAGTAAAGTTTCAATTTAGGCCAGAATGTACACTTCAGGGAACGCTTCAGGAGGCTCGCTTATTTTAAACGATGAAATATCGCTATGTTGTGAAAACTTGAATTTATGTTCACATTAGACCTAGATGCACATAGTCACATACATAGTATAACGTCTGATTATGGAAGCAACAATTACGTTTCTACGCTATTTATACACATCTACTCTTGTGGTCGGGCTTACGTTATCTCCTTATTCGACGCCAAACCGAATAAACCAGGCTCTAATTAAACGCTGATGTAAAATACTAACCGTATGGACGGAGCAATTATCTGATTTTCAAATAGCTTTTGTGACATGATTAATCTCAATTGTGTCTATTTTTACACAAAAGTTATAGTACAATTCATCTTATCATAAAAGCATACATATGGATAAATTAGTTAAAATACTCAGTGTCGTCGTAGTCATCATGTTCTTTCATGAATAGATGGGAACTGAATTGGTTTAATAAAAACGACAGCTGAATCCAGAATTCACTGAGTTTGGTTCGACTCAACCACTCTAGGAAGATACTTAAAATTTTCACAGAGTGTATATATTTCTATTGCCACTTCCCCACTAAAAAATAAAATTTTTGGAAATTCCACCGTAAAAAACGGGAAAATCTCAATAAAGAAGTAACAGCAATTACAATAGTTAAGTATCAAGCATTGCTTTGTAACTTAATGCAGTTTATTATTTTTGTAAATTGTCATATTACTCTTTAGCATAACCAAGCTAAGACACAAACCTATTATAAAAAGTATGATCGTCGCGGCGTTCGATTTGCTGTTTTTTGTTTTGTTTATATGTATAAACGAATGGAACATTGTGGCGGGGGTAATTGTGGGAAATTTTGTGAAAAATAGATGTTTTTGAACAATTTCGAGTGAGTGCAAATATTTACTGCAGCTCGATTTTTCCTTCCTGCTCCGTATTTTATTAAAATTTTAACCAAAAATTTAGACTAAAGATAGTCGAGAATGACCAAAAATTCGCAACAAAAATAAAAGGAGACATGTTTGTTCACCATATAATTTAGTTACCACAAACCATTAATATCATTAATACCAATTGAAGCAACCAATGTACATTGTAAATCTTTATATATAAAAATTAATGTCGAAATCTGTACGAACGCACATCAATTGAAAAGGGCTGAACCAATTTTGATCATTTTTTTTTTGTTTGTTTGTTTTTTTGTTGTACTTGTGGGGTCACCAGGATGGTTTACGCTTCAGTTGGACCCAGTGGGTGGCGCTGTTGTCGAGATAGCAGTTTTTTCTTATCAAATTTTTAACATTTTTTTATTTAGCGCACACTATTATAAGCCGATTTTAATAAATAATTTTTTTTTTTAAATGGCAATTGAATGCTAATGGAAAGAGTTATATTATTTTTTTCAGTTTTTAACTTTTATTATAATATTTTTAAGTGTGAAGTGTTTTGAAAACCAATGTCAGACAAAGCATAAAAAGTTTTGTATGTTTTTTCGTTTTTAATGCTTTGGTTGTTGTTTTTCTTGTATTTTTCTTCTCTGAGTACGCCTGCTTTGTTTGTGTATCAATTTTGGTTTGTTGATAAGGGAAGTGATATGATCGGTTTCGTTTGTTTTTTTGTTAAGTGTACCATTGCACTAACAAACAAATATCGTTACGCAGGAGGGCGATAGACACAAAATTTCTTCATAATGTCATGACCACTCTAGATCAAAGCAGCTATGAAAGTGTAATAAAGTGGTTCCGACCAGTTGTACGTAGGAGCTTATATATAATCCGAAAAATAAATTAATATTATATTTCAATATTAGGATTAATTATGTTAATTAAACATTTCGATTGAAGTTTATTTCTAACCTTGTGGTTCCTGCTAATAATAATAGTACAATCAAAGTGGTCTCTGCTCCAAAAAAACTTGCGAGCCACTGCACTAAAAAACAAATAACGTTATGCAGGAGAGCGATAAACAGAAAATTGCACAAGAAAAAATGCCACCAATGACACGTCAAAACATCGGTCGGAGAACACGGAATGCAACTCGACTTTATAATCCTCGAAGCAATGTGTCGGACAAAGAACGTATCCAACGTTTGGAGGCAGTGAGAGTGAGAATTTCCCGAGCGAGATAACTTAGGGCTCCGGAACAATCCAATCCGTTGAGATTAGGCGAGAGGCGACAAAATAGACGAGTAAACGTTGCAATTCTCTATGAACGTTTGGCGTTTAGGTATGATGCAACTGTCGATTACGCCGGCGATAATTCCGTGCAGATTGGAACAATGAGCACAAGTTGATAATATTGCAGTGGTTTCGCCTTGAACCAACAGGATTATGTTGTCTAAAAGCCAAGGTCAAGTTACCACAACTGAAAACGCCACCTGAACCTCTGAATTTATTACTTTCGAGACAAAAACCTCTGTCAAATCATTTTTTGAAGAACATTTAAAGTTACAACAGTGTGTCCCAAATGACATTATTTGGTGCAAATATAATTGAGAATCGGGATTTCAATCCAACTTTTAAGGTATTTTTTTCTTTTGTAACACAGATCATTCACATTCGCTCCAACATATAACCACGAATATGAAAACTGAATTTCTATATTAAAGATTCAAGGACAAATTCACCATTCCGCTGGATCATTATTGCCAATCGATGGGGAATATAAATTTCTTCAAATTTATTTCCTTCGAAATTCTGAAGTGAATCAACGCTGTGCCATCAATCGTGTAACTAGGCGTGAGATAATATGCAACTTGCTTCATTACCATTCATTTGTTGTTTAAAAAAAAAAATATTATAAAATCGGTTCTGTATATATTTATATAGATAGATAAATATGTGGATAGAAAATAGATAGATAGAAGATGGGTACACCACCCATGCGAAGCCGGGGCGGACTGTTAGTATTGAATAAACAACAGAATATTTTTAATGCAAAATTTTTATTGTTTTATTTGTTTTGAAATGCGCTCTCTCTCTTTCTCTCTCTTTCTCTTTCTCTGTCTCTCAAACTAAATCTCTCTTATTCTGTTTTTAAGAAGTTTCTCTTTTATCACGTGATCGTGTACAATTGCAGAGACTTCGTTGTCCGTCCGCCCGTCCAACCTTCCGTCCTCGGGTCATTATCTCATGAACCGTAATAGCTAGGGAGTTGAAATTTTCACAGAATGTGAAGTTCTATTCGGGCACCAGCAACAAATACTAAAACTAAAATATTTCTAAAAACTTAAAGTAAGTAAGTGTGGTATCCATATAAGAAACATTTTGTATGGCAGCGATACGATCCAGATCTTGAAATTTGGATGGTTGGTGGGTATACATAACGAGCTTATATTGCCGAAATTTCAGTTTGATCGGACTACTAGCAAGGGTACCTCTCATACAAACCCAGCATTAAAATTCTTATTCGAAAACGTTTATGTTTTTTGGACTATTAAACTGAAATTTAGACACTATAAGTTTCTGATATAGGCGCGGTACAATTGATGGAATCAATCAAATCGGACCACTAGGGGGAGTACTTCACATACAAACCCCAATCTGGAATCTGACTCGCACTTGGCCGATTTTTATTATGTCTGGTCACAAAAACAAAAATTTTACAAGTTTGTAACTGCAACAAATATGTATTGACAATACAACAAAACTCGTTTTGGGCCACGATTATTAAAGTTTAAAAAGTCTAATAAAATTTGAAATAAAATTCCTGAATGTTTAATTAATATATAGTATATATCGCTGTGCGTGTGTAACAGGCATCCTCGTTTTGTGCCTTTTAGGATTGTGTTGTCGTTGGTTCATTGTCTTAACCATCGGCATACAACGAATATTCATAGCCAGTTTAGTTATGTTTTTATACTCTTCACACAGTGAATAGTAATATAAGTTTGCCATGAAATTTATAACAGACAGAAGGCGACATCAGAGACCCCATAAAGTATTGTATATACATTCTTGATCAGCTCGATTAGACGAATTGATTAAGCCATGTCCGTCTGTCCATCTGTACGTATGCAAACAAGTCCTTCAGTTTTTGAGCTAGAGAGCTGAAATTGCACGACCTTTTCTTTTTACTATACGTAGTACATTTGTCGGAACCAGTAGAATCGGTCCACTAGGGAGGTACCTCCCATACAAGCCACGCATTTGAATTCATGTTCTTATTAGAAAGTTTATCGAACTGAAACTTGGACACTATAAGTTTCCAGGATAGGCGCAGGACATTTGTCGAAACCAGCCGAATCGAACCAATAGGGGGTACTTCCCATGCAAATAAATCTTAAATACTACAAATACTTCACTGCGTGAAGAGTATTTCATCTTCGGCGTAGTCGAAGAAGAAAGAGATCAGATCATTTTGATTATTACAATATAATTTTTTTTTTTTTTTTTTTGTTCATTATCTATACGTATATACATATATACATATAAATGGACAAAAAAATAGTTTGAATGTACTAAACTCCGACATCGTTTGACCGATCACCATGAAAATTGGCACATACTCGTGTATGTATTTTTTCGTAGGGAAGTTTTATGCTATCCACCTTGTTGTAACTAATTTTTCATATTTTTTAATAAGTTTCATTGTCAAGCACGTACATAAATCTCATGCTATTGACCTCAGTTGCTTTCTGATCGTTAATTAATCACTGCTTAATTTGATGTTTTAAAGTTTAACTGTGGGTGGCGCGAATATAAAATATCTCTACCAAAACGAAACAACAATACAATACATCTGGAGGCGTGATACCATAGCGAATGATAAAAATGTTGTTGACATTGACAGAAGTTTGAATCGATACCAATTGATAATATTTCACTCCATTAAGAGAAAGAACAAATAATACAAGAGCCATGACTACAACAATCACATTCTAAGATACCATCGGGAACGTAGCAACGCGCGCCGTGTAACGCTAGTACAGTTTAAAAAACCAGATGTAGCTTATTGTTTTCGTTTGAATTCAAATTGTATGTCAACACGTGTTCACCCTACATTTTCCCTTTAGAACGGTTGCTTCAATCACGTTGTTCAGTTATATTTTTACAGATAGCGGTGTACCGTTACAAAAATACGGTGGGTTTATATTTCGGAACATTATGCTCACCGATTAAATGAAGATTGTGACGCGGCAGTCTTGGCATATTCAGCGCGTTCAAAAATTCGGGTGGATAGTTGACGACATCATCTTGGTTTGTAGTAGAATCAACTGAATTTTAGAATTTATTTCATCCACATCCAAGTTTTTGGTAGCCAATATAGCTCGTTCGCTCAACCAAACATGATCTTTGTAATTTTGAGCAACGTTTGGGAACACCTTATAAATGAGTTCGGATTTTGACTCAGTTAATTGATAAAAGTATGGAAACACCTTAATTGATTTCGCCATTATCTATGTAAATGAGTTGTTTTTGTGGGCATAACAGTTCCCCACATCTCTATTCCATATGTCCAATATGGTAGCGCTAGGTAAGTCTTCGGTCCAAGTGGATACCAATATATTTTATTTCATTTTACTGAGGTTTGCTCTGGCCAATAATATTGATTCTTTTCTCAAAGTGAATGTGATGTGGACGCAATTGGATTCGCTAACTCTTATTCTCCAAGTTTTAAGCCAATCTTCTACAGCATTTATATGATTTTGTTGCTGCAGTTGTTGGATTTTAATGAGTACAAAGAATTGCAGAGTCACAACACTGATGTCATTGTTTGGATTGCCGTTGGCATATCGGACGTATATTGTTCATATAAGATGGGGGCCAGAACACTGCCCTGTGGAACTCCAACATCTATTTGGCAGAGCCGGGTGATGAACTCTTTTTGTGTCACGACAAATTTTCTTTTGGTTTTGTAACAAGCAATGTACATTAACAGGCAGTAGTCTACTGATTTTATAGATTAGCCACAGTGCCAAACTTTTGTATAAGTGAGTCGATCCAAATAACTTTCTCGATTGTAGTGTTTTGGCAGGCATTTTTTTTTTTAAAGAAGTTTTTCAAAGCACTGGCAAGATGCTAATGGGCATTTAAAAACTAGCTTGGTCTGTGTCTTTCCCAGGCTCGGAAATCATTATGTTTCGAGATATTTTCCAATCTTTAGGATAGTAAGCAGAACGAGAGATGGCATTAAATATGTGAGTTATATGTGAAATTTCAGAATTCAGTAACTCTTCTAACATTTTTGGCGTTATTTTGCCGCTCAGCCGCCCGTAGATAGAGCAAGATCTTGCTCTCCTGTTCTGTTTTCTAGTACAGTAGTCACTCTCTCCCATGGAGTGCCCAGTGCCCTTCCCCTCCACCACCTTTACAATCAAACCCAAAAGCAACTGTGTTTAACGCTGCAACAAACACAACACAAAGCACAGCTTTTACTTCAACAGCTAGTGCAGTTTCAGGAATAACAACAGTGTTCTCAGCTACGGCTTCGATTGCGTCATCACATGCAGTTACTGTTACAACAAAAAACACCCATACATTTAATAGCGATATTAACAACCCAACGCCAGAACAAGCAAGCAATAGAAAAAAATTCTGCTACGCAAGCTAGCGCAATCAAAAATACAACTGTATCACCAGCATGTAGTCAAAACCAGCGCATACAAAACGGGACTCTGGAAAATAAAGCGGTAGTGCAGACAGGCATTGACCGCTACATACAAGTCCACAATAAGCGTAAACTAAGCCCGCAAAAAAAATAATAATGCTAAGAAAACGATTTTGGAAAGTAATAGATTCCAACTACTTGCTGAAAACCTGTTAAAAACGATGACAAAAACTCATCAAAACCTAAAACCGCGAAACCTTCCCCAATATAAGTTCGTGAAGAAAGCTCGAGTAGGCTTGTAGATGCTATCCAAAGAATAGTTGGCAATAATAACTTTCATATTGTCCCTATTACCAAGGGTAATATAAAAGAAACTAAGGTCCAAATTTTTATTAAGCAAACTACAGTTCTGTAAAGTACCTTATGGAGACTAAAAGAAACTATTATACCTATCAGCTTAAAAGTAGTAAAGGGCTGGTAGTTGTAATTAAGGGCATTGAACACTCTGTTGATTGTAGCGATATTAAGAGTGCACTGGAAGAAAAAGGGTTTGAGGTCAAAGAAGTGATTATTTTTAATAAAAATAAAATTCCACAGCCATTGTAAAAAATTGAGTTGGCCCCAAAGTTGCAGTGAATTTATGTTTATGTTGGTGAATTTATTACAGACCCTGAAGACCCGTCAAACAATCTTAATGATGCAAAACTCTTTTCACGAGATGATGAAAATCCAAATGAAAATTTTGGATAAGTTAAATTCCCCATAATGGCTTATTTAAAAATAACTCACTGGAACGCAAATGGCGTTTCACAGCACAAACTAGAGTTGATAAAGTATCTAGAGGACAACAATGTAGATGTGATGTTAGTCTGTGAGACTCATTTGACAAGCAAAAACAACTTCTTTATACCAGACTACTTAGTTTATACAACAAATCATCCGGATGGAAAGGTTCATGGTGGTACATGAGAAAGCATATTAAACACCAGACCCTAGAGCCATACTCATCTAATTATCTACAAGCAACTTCGGTTCGGTTGCAAATGCGTAATGGTAATTTGACGTTATCTGCTGTATATTGTCCTCCACGATTTTCAATATCTGCAGATGTGTTTAAAAATTTCTTTGATAGCCTTGGAGCAGGATTTTTGGCGGTCGGTGACTACAATGCAAAACACACTTATTGGGGTTCTCGTTTAGTACATCCAAACAAATTTGTGCTTCCTCAACAGACAATCACAAATGAACTAATAACGACGCAAGTGATATACACAACATGGACAGCTTATCAGCCAAGACAATTAAAAAGAAAAGGTACTGACATTCCATTAAGCAATGTGGCAAAGTACCTGGGCATGCATATTGATTGTAAACTGTCGTGGAAACATCATATTCAGAAAAAGAGAGATCAACTCATATTAAAATTTAAGCAGCTATACCCGCTTCTTAACAGTAGATCTAAGTTAAAAACCAATGGGAAATTGGTAATATACAATAGTGTAATTAAGCCTATATGGACGTACGGCATGCAATTATGGGATACAGCCAAGAAAACTAACATTAACATTATTCAGCGTCAACAATCGAAAATACTTCTATCAATAGTTAATGCGGACTGGTTTATATCTAACTATGAAACTCACAAAGACCTCGGCGTAACTATGATTCAGGAAGAAATCATTAATGCTAGCAGGAGGTACCACAAAACATTAGAGCGACATACCAATCTAGAAATAACAGACCTTCCATCTCACGATTTGTCTAGACGTAGACGCTTAAAACGAAGCAGCCCAATCGATCTGACCTTACTTAGGTTAGGTTACTCTTATCGCTAAAAATGTACTTAGTGTTTTCTTTTATATTGAAGATATAAGATGTAGGAAAACAATAAAGCATATCCAATCGGGAATAAAAAAAAACTACGCCACTTATCGGGTCCAAATATAGATCGGAAGCATCTAGGCTCCAAATTGGACCAGACGTTCTCTAATTTTGCGCTTATCAACACATTAAGCGATTAATTTTTATTATGTGGATAAAGCTTTGATGCTTTAAATTTGTATTCAAAAATCGACCAAGTGCGAGTAAGACTCGTCAACGGAGGGTTCCCTACCAAATTGGGATTTGTATTGGAGGCACCCCCTACAATCCTATTTGGCTGATTGCAACAAATGTACCGCGCCTATATCAAAAACTTATAGTGTCTAAATTTCAGTTAAATAAAATTTCTTCTAATAAGTACCTGAATTTTAATAGGGGTTTGTGTGCGAGGTACCTTGAAATTTAAACACTACAATTTGCTAATCCACTTCTACCAACCAAGCCTAATTTTAAGATCGTGGGGACTGAATTGTATCACTCCCATACAAACCAAAATGTTTCTTGTATAAGGACTTCTTTATATTTTTGAAAACATTTTAGTTTTAGTAATTGTTGCTGTTGCCCTGATAGAACTATATATTCTGTAAAAATTTCAACTTTCTGGCTAATACGGACCGGTGGACGGACGGACGGACAACGAAGTCTTGGTAATGGGGTTTCCTTTGGTACGCTATGGGTCCGGAACCGTAAAAAGCATAGAAAGTCAAAATTGTGAATAATCTGATTGATGAAAGTTGGCATGTTTGCAATTTGTATACGTGCTGCTGAAGTCGGATTTTAGCATGTAGTGATTTTGCGGCAGTAACCTGTCTCGTGATTTTTGTTTGCCTTCTTTTTGCTTCTGTTGAGTGAGGGATGTGAAAGGGGATGAGATATACAAGCATGAGGAACCAAAGAAGAATCAAGGATAAGTGTCGCAATAAAATCGTTATGTGTGCAATGGTAGAATCGCAAGCAGCTGTTCATTCGAACATCAATGTTCGAAAATCGATTTTGAAACCATTCCAACTCGATTTCTGGCACTCACCCGAATGTTACGAACGTCAAGTATGTATTGGAGACATTTGCTTCGCATTATGTAGGATGAAAAAAGGTATTGAGAATATTCATGCATACATCACTTTAGAAGTTTTTTCATAAACTTTCAAACATTTTGGCCGGTGACTTCAATGTTCTTAAATTTTGTTAAAGAAATCTAAACCACTGTAAACTGTTCTTTTCGAAAAATCCATTTTGGTTATGACCAGTTGGATGTCCCACAATTTTCGGATTTTTGACTTATGGAAATCATACCCTTTATTATAATTTTTATGTGTTTTTTTACTTCCAGTAAGAATTTCAGCTCATTTTGTTACTGAACCCATGCCGACTTGCAGCTGATACATGTTCATGCTGGTTGAATATCACTTGAGAACTGCTCGACCGATTTGGCAGATTTTTTTGTGTTCTGTTCGTAAAAGTACAAACAATAAGAATGTGAAAGAAAATTTTTGAAAAATCCAATGGTAAATTCGGAGTTTGTGGATCAAGTTTTTCTGATTTTGTTGCAAACCAAGAAGATGTGATAGCTCAGGGTCCTGTTATTACTCTTTTGGTCCGGAATACTAAAATGATGTAAGTGCGCTTAGCGCTCACGGGCCCTTGCTATTAAACATCGTTGTTTTCGGTAGAGTATAATTTTACATTTTCATTATCGTCTTCGCACTATAATGCTGTCGTTGGTTCAATGTGTTAAGCATCGGCTCACAGGAAGGGAAGCATAATTATTTTATATATTTGAACATCCCTATAGTGAACTTCCAAAGAACGAAATTTCAAATAAAAAAAACATTCAATAATTAATCATGCATTATCCAATTATGCTTAATTAAATGGATAAGATAAACAAACAAATTATGAGGAAAAATATGGACGCTACCTGTAGACAATAAACTTAAAAGGCAATAAATGAAATTGCCTGCGCACAATTATGTTTTCTTTTCGACGGCGCAATATGATGCGAGGACGATAATATAAACCTTTACTTTAACAAAGATGTTTCAAAACAAAATTTAAAAACAATTTTAAAATAGAATATATGGTTTTTAATATTATTGAGAATGATGCCAGCTGGTACGAGTCATCGCAACACTCTCCTAACCGTTCTAGAGTATGATAGTGACAGATTTACTTTTACAGTGCGTTCCAAGCAGGAACGATACCGACTCAAGTTGGTGTTTGCCAATGCTATCTTACCTCTTAATTATGGCTACTGGCATATTGATGAGAATTGATACAGCACTGTGATCCAAGCAGTAATCTAGACAGTTTGCAGTTATGATTTTGCTCGGCTAAATCCCCTGAGATATAGTAATATCTAACAAATCAGGAAGCTTGCTAGTATCTGTTGGCTCAGCTGAGGAGTGGCTGTTCAATTGTAGGGTTAGCAAACACCTGTAAAGACTGATTCCTTTCGGATTGCAGAGCCGAGAGCCCCAACAAGTGTTTTTATCGTTAAAATCACCACCTACTAGGAATCTTTGTCCGAACCCACAAAAAAGTTCTTCAAACATTTGTTACGTCACCGTATTATGAGGAGGTACGTAAGCTGCTGCAAGAGTTAGATCACCAAGTGGACTGTGTATTTTAATCAGTGTAGCTTGAACCCATTGAAGAGTGATATTAGTTTGTTCTGAGAAGCTGATACAAGATTTGATCAACATGGCGGCACCACCTCGAGCTCTTCCGTTCGGGTGGTTTGCGTGTATTATATCGTAGCCAAGTGATTTTCAGACATAAATAGGACGTCGATATTGTTGGATTTGAGATAGAGTTCAACAGTGGGCCTATTAGAGCATAGGCCGTTAGCATTCCAAATAGTGGTTCGGAGATTTATTTGCATAAGTTTGAAAGCAAACTAATAACCATCTGACTGAGTTGATTGGTGAGTGTGATCATAATTTTGTTCATAAAGTTCTCTATGTACATAGTTATTGCCTCTGTGTTAAGTCCCAAGTTAATGGGTTGATCGATTGCAGGAGGGCTTGCTTGATGAGCAGAGGCACTGCCCCTGGCTACAATGGAATAGCTGAAACCGTCAGTTTGCATGTTTGATTGACTAGCTAGCACTGGATGATGTCTTTTTTTTGAGGTGGGTTGTGCCTGAGGTCCTGCTTTCAATAGTTGCTTTGTAAAATCCTACATCCTTTATAGGGTGCAGTATGTTTCTCTCCACAATGTACGCATTTTTGGACGTCTTGCGGCATACGGTCATCACCACACTTTTTTTGTACTCCTCTACTTTCTATCCTATGCCACTTTCCCCCCAGAGCCCGCGCGAGCTGGGGTCCATTAAAAACCGAACATGACTGGGTATCGACCGCAAGCCACTTCGGTACTGAACTACTGGAGTTAGGGAACATGCAATACAAACTAAGAGAATCACAGACCAAAAGTCATCAGCCATTTAAGCAGGCACTATAAATCTATAAAGCTACATTTTAGACTTAAAAATACATAGATACATTAGCAATTTAAAACAAGGAAAAAAAAATTTTAAAATTAACAAAAATTACGTTCATCAGTTAAAGGAATGCTATCTGTTAAGGTCAGTTAATAGATTAGACTTAGTTGATCGGAAGAAATAGGATTAGATGCAAGATCAGAGTATAGGTTGTTTGATTAACATACGAAAATGATGACGACATGGATCGTGCTGCAAATAAGTTGTCTTACAGGTCCTAACAAGTATAGGAGAATAATTCCCGAGAAGGAACATTGAAATTTATAGTACCAAGTAAAGATGGGGAAAAAATACTGCCTACAATTAGAATGTGCAAGAATGCGACACCAAGAGTCGGAAAGTTAATATTGGGATCCCTGCATAAATTACGCAGTGCAAAAAGCAAAAATTGCTTTTGAATGGACTCAATACTATACTATACACTATACTTTTTAAATTGTGGCTCCCATACACACGATGCATGATGAAGAGTTTGTCTAAACAAAGAAGTGAACGTTTAATATATCCTAATACAATTTTTACAATTAAATGTTTACGATAAAAGGACATAATTTTACATTTGTCACAATTAAGCGTACGAAAGTCCTTAGCACACCACTGAAATAAGCAATCAATATTTTCTTGAAGAAACATTTGTTGGACCGGAGATGGAATAGATAAGCATAACTTAACGTCATCAGCGTACATTTTATGGCAGTTGGCAAATCATTTATAAACATATTGAATAATAATGGACTAAGGTGGCTACCCTGAGGGGCACCAGAAGTTACATGAATAGTTTTCGATATAGCAGTTTCAAAAATAACTCTTTGGGTTCTGGAAGTTACATAGGATGTAATCTAGCTAACTAAATTGGGGGGAAAACCAAAGGTACTAAGTTTCCTGAGTAGTACAATGTGACAAACACTGTCAAACGCTTTACTAAAATCAGTTTATATGACATCCATTTGATGTTTTTGAGAAAAACTACCATAGACTAACAAAGTAAATTCTAAAAAGTTGGTTGTAGTCGAACGCTTCTTGGTGAAACCATGCTGAGAAGAATGAAATGCTGCAACTGATCGGTAATAATATGTCCAAACAACTTCGGAAAAGAGCAGAGTTTAGCAATTCATTGGTAATTTGATATAAGAGCTTTACTGCCTCTTTTGTGGAGTGGGATTATATAAAACAGCTTCCAAATATTAGGTAAGACAGATTTATTCAGAGATAAGTCAAACAATTTACAGACTGGACCATACAAAGCATCTGCACATCGCTTTAGAACACAACTAGGTACATCATTTGGACCTGGTAAAAATGTTAACTTTGAAGATTTTAAACATTGTAATACTATGTTACAATCAATAACTAGCATATTAAATTGATTATTTTGAGGAATGTGAATATGGACAATCACAAACGTTAATGAAATTAGTGTAAGTGTTTTGAAGAAAGTTTGAAAAAAGATTAGAAATATCTCACTACAACATTCAACACCATTTAATTTCATACAAGATGGGAATATTATATCCAACCTGCGCTTAGTATTAATAAAGTTATAAAACTTATAAGGTTCTCTATAATATCCTCCTTGACATGTGTCACGTACTTCTGATAGGAGAAATTATTAAGGTGTTGAAAGTTATAGCGTATTTGGAGTAATCAGCGGACTTAACCGGCCTTTTTAGATTTTTTAACCTATTTTTAAAATTTTTTAATTTAAGTCACGAGAAAACCAAGGTGGCCTAAGTGGATTATGTAATCTTAATTTTCGGAACACATATATTGAAATACTTTTCCATAGTTTTGTAAAAAAGAGGTTTACTTCGGAACAAGGAAACATCATTTATGTTGTCAGTAAAGACCGAGTCTAAAATTCGATTAAGGCTATTAGCTATATAGTTCAGTTGCTGAAGGGAAAGATCCAGCAATGAGTCAACAAACTCACAGCTTACTGATGAAATTACAGAGTTACAATTATAAGAGGCCGTCCAAGAAATATTTGGAAGGTTAAAATCTCCCATGATTAAGATTTTGTCAGTATCTTTGATAACAGAAAAAACTTTCTTAATAGCTGTCAGATGTAAGTAAATAAATTCATCTGAAGCAGGTGGGATATAAGAGCATGTAATAAATAAATTAGAATTGATAAATGAAACCTTAACACAAATAATGAGATTATTACAATATTATATTATTTATATGTCATCGGTATCATCATTAGGCACCAGTTCAGAAGAATAAGAAGCTTTAACATAAATCAGAACTCCACCACCAACGCGATCCAATTGATCTTTTCTAAAAGTTGTTAAGCAATTCAGAATTTAGAACATCTGGACGAAGCCAAGTTTCTACAAACAAAATAATATCTGAATCAAAAGAGAAATTATTGGTGAATAGTGTATGTAATTTAGAGTTTAAACCTCTGACAATTTGAAAATTAATCATAAATTTGAGGTTTGATGGATCCAAAGGAAAGGCTGCTTGAGGGTGGCATGAAATCAGTTTTTTGTAGAAATAGTTGGAGGGGATGTGGCAATGACACCGGTGTTTGTTCGTTTTTTATAATTATATTCATGCACATCACAGCCGGCCGGGCACGATGACCCCAAAAAACTGCGTAAGTTGACGACGCAAAATTTAGAAGCAAACTTAGTTTACCTCAAAACAAAAAATGTAGTACTAATTCACTTCGGATAAATGAGCACAAAACTTACATTGTTAGATCGATTCGTTACGCTAATAAATTTGTACTTTGTAGGTTCTTACTGCCGCACATCTAGTTGTAACACACATTTTCAAATAATACACCCTCTGTGCACAGGGTATAAACTTACGCGATTATTTATATTGTAATTGACGATTTTAGACCAGTGATCACAGCGGGATATTGTCGTATAGTGTTGTTTTTTGGACTTGTTTATTTAGTAATTGGTAGAAATATTGTAAGTCAGAAGCATCATATTGGTGGGGTAGGAATATTAGATAGAGACTTATCACACAATGATATGTACATACATCTATGAAAAGCAAGAGCACTTGAAGCCGGTTGACTAAATAAAAATCATAGTAGAAATTAATCAATGGAGTGCGAGCTACAATATGTTTTTTTTAGAACTGACAACCAACTGAGCGTGAGAAGCAACAGAAAGTTGGTGGGTGATTCTGTGAAAGAAGTTAGCAAGGACAATACGAGTACAAAGCAACGACAAAATAAACATCCTCATTGTGGGGGAAGTGTTTGATCGAGGGTGAGCTGTCATCGCTACCTATCCTCTTTTATATTTTATTAAAATAATTATTTCAACAATATAAAGCAAACCAGCAATTAAAAAAAAATTTTAAAAGAGAGACATCGGCGTGCATGGTTGTTTTGGATTTTTAGACCCCTGGAGAGAATAATGGTAGAAATAGGAAATCATATTTAGATAAAAAATGTGTCTTTAACAATCCTTATTCAAATTAACTCATTAACTTTCAAAAATTTGTTGATATGACTGCGTTTTCAAACTTATTGCAGGGCTTGGCGAAGCTTGGGGTTCCTCCCCAACATTTCAACGTGGAGTTAACATCAAGGAGCTGGGATCACATCTTTTACAAACTTTAGATGGTTTTATATTTGTTGTTGCACCCGATGGTAAAATTATGTACATTTCAGAGACGGCTTCGGTACACTTGGGCTTAAGTCAGGTGATTGTCATGTACTTATTTAAAATATGCGCATAATTTGTTTTGTATAAGGAATTAAAAAAAAGTACTTATACTTAAATTTAAATATTTGGCATGCCTTTTGCTGCGCAGCTCTCGAATGTGCATAAAAAGTGCGTCTTTTTATTGTGTTTTCCTTGCTATTAAGTAAAAATTATGTTATTCTTGACTTTATAGGTTGAACTGACAGGGAATTCAATATTTGAGTATATACACAGTTACGATCAGGATGAAATGAATGCATTGTTGTCGTTACATCCACACATGGCCCCAAATCCGGTGAGTTAAGTGACCTCATTTGCAAAAAAAGCAGCATTTTATATTTCTAAATTAATTCATTCTTTGTATGTGTTTCTTATTTCTTTGCCTTCTCTTTTTCATATTCTGCACCTAATTGTACATGTGCAAAACTTTTCCCAGGCTGGCTTTATAAATTCCCTACACTTTGCGCAGACACATGCTTCTATTGGTAGTCCAAATGGTGTACAAATTTCGATTCCTTCAGGTTCCACATCATTCGGCCAAGAAAGCGGATCACACACCATCGAAATTGAAAAGACTTTCTTTTTGCGCATGAAATGCGTTCTAGCGAAACGTAATGCTGGTCTAACAACTTCAGGATTTAAGGCAAGTAATTAGAACCATAACCTTTTAATTTTTTAAGTTTGTTTATTTTCACAGGTGATACATTGCTCCGGTTATCTAAAAGCGCGCATTTATCCTGACTGTGGTGATGGTCAGGGCAGTTTAATACAAAACCTTGGCTTAGTGGCCGTTGGGCATTCACTTCCTTCATCTGCAATCACAGAGATTAAATTGCATCATAACATGTTCATGTTTCGAGCAAAGTTAGATATGAAATTAATATTTTTTGATGCGAGGTGAGTCAAAGTATAACATTGATTTTATCATCATTTTGTCTTGTTACATAATCACTGCATATTAATTTAAAACCATTTAAGAAAATCGTTGGTGTTTTTTTGATAAGAATGAGTAGATTTGATAGCTACAATAAAAAAAAAAAAACATTTATTCGAATCTTTAAAATAACTGTACTACTAATAAGAAGTCGGTTTTGATGAGATATATACTTGTACATATATGGAATCTTCCACAAAAACAAAGCGTTATTCCTGGTTATACCAGTGAATTTTATAAGAAACAAATATTTAAATACGAATATAACAAAAGAACAAAAAACACTTAAACGAAATCAGTTGCGTGCACCCTATTTTTACAAAAAAAGTGGTTGTTGGATCTGTTTGAGTTTAACAAGGCAGGCCCTACCAAAAGAAAAAATAAATCATTTTCCTATTAAGTTTTGATTTTACGTTATTGTTTTGGTTCTGATGTCGTTGATAGTATCGTGCCTTTCAAAAATAAAAGACACAAAAGCTTGAGTGATGCCCACACCAAACACTGAACCACCATCCCGTCACTTCATCACAGCTAAACAAATGCTCTGACATTTTTGTCACTCAATTACCCTCATAACATATACCATGTCTTATTATCAATATCATTGCGAAGAGAAATATTTAAAAGTGTATACAAGTATGTATGCCTGTTCAGTCACTTTTTTGTTTTACTATCACGTTTTTAAGAAAAGTAGCACTTTTTCTTTTGAATAAACGAGTTTTAAAAGACGAAAACAATGCAATGTAAGATGGCTACCAATTATAAGTATTTACCGTTTAACATTTCAAGTATGTGTTTTGAGACTAAGTATAAACACGTTGTACTGATGTTTTCATACCATTAAACTATGCATCGGATATCCATATAAATACAAGGTATATAACAAAGTCAACGAGACTTTTTCAAAATCTCTATTTATAGTGACGTTGTAAAAATTTCATGACCAACGGATAATTAGAAGTCGAGTTATTGCTTTATAAGTGACAGTGTGTTTATAGGTTCGGTCGAAAAATGAACTTCGAATAAAGAGCGAATATTAAGTTTTGTTTTAAAAATGGAAAAACTTTTACTGAGACGTTTAAATTAATGAAACAAGTGTATGGTGACAATTGTTTATCCCATGGGAGAGTCTATCAGTGGTTTAAACTATTCAATGAAGGTCGCGAGGACATCAAGGACGACGAACATTCCGGCCAGAAAAGTTTTGTGACTACACCAAGTAACATTGAAATTGACTAAAATCTTCGTTGCGATACATGGTAATGGAATATGGAAATGAAATGGTACATTACTATAAAAATTATGACTCAGGAAGGTTTGTGCTCGCTTTGTTCCACACAAATTCACTGCTGACCAAAAATTGATCTGAATTCAACATTACAAGGACTTTAAAGGACCCAAACATCAAGTATATTACGGACAAATTGTTTGTTTAAATGGTATTTGAAGCTCAATGTTCTGTAAATATACTTGGACACAAAACGTATGCTATAGACCGAAGAACGGATCCATCGCTACTAAATATCCATTAAACGATCATTTTAGAACTGTACACCCCACCACCCTATTTTGAGGACAGCGTGAATTCGTTGGCTACATTTAATGTCATCGCAACTGCCCAAAGACACAGACATACCGTAAGCAGCAAATTTTAATTTCTCTCAACTGTTTTCTTGAAATGCTGATGGTCTGCCAGAAAAAAAGGGCATAAATGTCTTAATCTTTTCCAATTTTAGGAAAAGAAATTTTCACACATATTCAATAATTTGGTAATAATAAGCTAATCATGGAGGAAATAAGTAGTAGTATAATTCATTTGGTGCGATGACATAAATTCAATTAGCTTCAAATTTTGTAACAACTAAAAGGAATCGATTCAATTCAATTCTTGCAATTTCTAAATAATTATGAATTTTAAAATATTTGTGTTTAAACAATTTCATTACTTTTGTTAGTGTCAGTGAAAAGAGATTCTAATTTGTTTAATGCTTTATAATAACCATCAGTTGTATTTCTATTCTAAATATAAATTTCATCAGAACTGGATTCACCTATCAGAGACGTAACTGCTCGTTGGGTACGTTTATATGAATAGAAGACACCCTATTTGCCGACCATGTGGAACATGTGTTTCAACCAACCCCACCTATGAACAATTTTGTGCTTCCGCAGAGCCGATTACAACTTATCAAAAATGTCCCCTTTAAAAATTATCTTATAGGAATAAATCTGTTATCAAAATGGTCCCCAAACTGCAAGGACAGGACACATGTGCTTCTTCATACAGACCTATAAGTTTGCTTCCATGTCGTTCCAAATTGTTTGAAACTCAACCACCATTTACAAACTAATAATATAATTCCGGCTCATCAGTTTGGATTCCGATCAAAACAGCCTTCGAATTACGAGAATATTGCTCAGCAGTATTTCTCAATGTAGCACAAGTTTTTGACCGAAGTGTATCAAAACTTACTTTCAAATCGAGTGTTTGTTATGAGTTATAAAAATTTCATAACAAATGAAGTTTTAATAAAAGCAGGCGTTCCACAAGGCAGTGCCGTTGGACCAATTCTCGAATTATCACATCAACTTTTGCTGATGATACTACAGCTCTAGTTACCCAATTAAAGCTGCCACAGTCATATAATCACATTCGAATCATATGAGAGTGGTTATCTAACTGGAGAGTTAAAGTCAGTGAGGATAAATATATACACGTTACGTTTCAACTGAATAGTCGGACATGTTCTTCAGTAACTGGTTCTGCAACTCCTCAAACCCAGGGGGTAAGTTATCTTGGAGTTCACCTGTATAGGCGTCTCACCTAGCAGAAACACATAAAAACTACACAAAAAAAAAAAAAAAAAAAATGGGCCAAGTGCGAGTCAGTACACGGAGGGTTCCGTACCAGATTGGGCTTTGTATGGGTGGTACTCCCCCTAGTGGTCCGATCGAACTGAAATTTTAACAGTATTAGTTTCTCATATATAGCCAGCAACCATTTAAATTTTAAGATCGAGGGATTACTAGATCGTAAAGCTGCCATACAAACCAAATTGTTTCTGTTATGGAAACCCTTAAAATTTTTAAATATCCCAAAAAGTATCGGATCAGTTCGTCGAGACGACTTCATAAAGCCATGTCCGTCAGTCCATCCGCGTGTATGTATGCAATCTATTCCCTCAGTTTTTGTGCTGAAGAGCGAAAATTTGCACCACTTTTATTTACCAGATGCTGTACATTCCTTCCATATAAACCACACATTAATACTTTTTTTTTTGATTATTGGTCTCAATGCATGACATGACATTTCATATGACTAACATAGCATACCAAGAGCACATAACATATTTGGTTCAGGAACATGTAAACAAAATATGTTACTTTGTTGCACTGCAACGTGTACAGTAACTTAACAGGTTATACATTAGGTTGTATATCATGGGCGTGCAGAAAATGAAACAGGCTTTATTTGTTTGAGTTTGAGATGTAACTATATATGTGTGATTTTTTTGTTGATTTTGGTCATGTCTCGTCATCGAAATGGAAAATTTATTATATCAAAATGGAGCACCGGGGTACGTGTTACAACAAATTTCATATTTTTGTTGTAAAATTTTTATTTTTCAATTTTCGGAAAATAACGGGCATCCAGAAAATGAAGCAGGACACGACGCTTGATCGAGATTGAATTGTATGTTCGATCTTGTCGCTGCTAAAGCGGACAATTTTGCACGAGCATTTTTACCATTCCCCTCTCACTCGTTCTCCACACTCTCGATATACAATGAATTTTAAATTATTAAATCAATTATAATTAAATTTTATTAAGTGTGGTTTTTTTTACGTTCCACGTGGGTTGGAATCATGCCCAAGGCAATATTTTCCGCTTACTTATGACATAAAATTTTTAATTTGAATTTAAATATGTGGCACGAAAAAGCTCGTGACCAAACAGTACTAACGAATTGTACACTAAGTTTATTATCCGAGTAAATCGGCACCACTCATGAAAATTTCAAGACCCTTTGAATACTGGAAAGTTTATTTCCCATACAAACCCAAATTCAAATTCAGGTTCTTATTAGGCAAACCTTTTGGTTTTCGTGTTATCGAACTTAAATTACGTATTCACCAACCAGGTGAATTACAGGACCCGGCTCCCATACAAATACGTATTTTGGTATCTGAGTTAAAATGCTGACCTTGTATGCTCAGTCAAAGAAGCGTAAACTGAAACGTTTTCTAGCGGTGCGGAATATCCGAAATGAACGTTCTATTTATTCCCTTGTTTTTGTTTTTTTTTTTTTTTTTGTTAATTCAACGAACAAGTTGCCTTAACTAAACTCTTTATGCTAAAAAAAATATTGATTTTATAAACTAACAATCAAAAAAATAAGGTTTCAACTTCCATATAATTTATTTAACGTTTTCTCCTAACCGAGATGCATAATGGCTCCATGGATTTGATTAACTACAGACCAATGGAAAGGTCTGGGAATGACAGGTAAACATGATGTCTTAGCATATCTTTGCATTTGTCGGCAGAGAATTCCAGTTCTTTATTCGTATGTCGCAGCAACCTCACTTCTTAAATCACCCCTTCTAATTATCAAAACCGATTTCAAATATTTCTTAATCTCGTTGCTGCTCTTCAAGAAGTCAATTATCCAGATTTCGGATAAATGTATCTGTTTCTCAGGAATTTTAGAAATCGTTCGATTTTTTGATGACAATACATTACGGGAGAGGAAGTCCACATGAGCCATTCTATTTCCAGGTCTATATTGCACATAAAAGTCAAAGGACTTCATGTATGCCTACCTTCGGTGGACTCTTGTTATAAGATTACGAGAAGCCTTTAAGGAGTTATAGTCTGTGAGAACAACAAAATGCCGACAATGTAAATAATGCCGAAAATATTTAATACATGATAACGAGAACATGCTGAATATGTTTGCTTGCTGTAGTACTCAATTACGTGTGGCTTATTATCAAATTTATGCAATAGGATTGAACCATAACCATCAGAGCCGTATGCAGCTCAATAGGGTATTGGGGATCGAAAACAATTAACGCTAGTCAATATGGCTATTATTTTTTTTTGCCGAATCTGGAAACCTGAACATGATTCCAATCAAAGGATTAACTACTTAGCTGCAATTGCAAATTCATAAAATTCCAAACTCGACTTAAGAAATAAACATTTCGTGATATTGAATGATAAACCTGTCTTTGATTAAGTTTCCAAAACTATCGAATGCCTCTCTTTTGTACCGGCAACAATCAAGATATCATCTATGTAGATGATAGCCTACGAGTTGGCATGTTCACCCAACGAATTCACCAACGACGGTGAAACGCAGATGGGGAATTTTTCAACCCGAAAGGCATGGTCAAAACTCATACTATCCCTCTAGGGTGACAAATTCGGTCAATTGAATTAGGGTGAATAGGTATTTGGTTAAACCCACTGCCCATATTCAAACGGGAAATGTACTTGCTCCCCGCAGTCTAGAAATTTTGTCGGATATCTATTAGATATAACATTTGAGTTTAACTCACGATAATCAACACACTGACGGTCAGTGCCATTTTTTTTTTTTCACCAAAAGCATGGGACTAGCAAACGGAGAACAACTGTGGCAAAGAATATTCGATTCGATTAATTTTCTAAGTTTACTAATTCCTTTTCTTCTGAACTAAGTCTGTTAGGTCGCCTTTGTACAGTTTTGCTCGAATCAATCAGACGTATCTCGCACTCCGTCCAGTAGTTACATGGCTTTTCGAATGTTGTCAAATGAACCCTCTTAAGCTCGGTGTCAACATTCGTAAAGTCAGCACAATTGGCAGACGCTGAAAAGGCGCACACACCTCTTTCTTTACGCCTGGCCATTCATAACATCAAATTTTAAACAGTCACTCGGAACAACATGAAACAATGCAATGTGTTATCTACTGTACCATCTACAATACCCTTTAGAGCAACTACATTATTAATTCTCCTGCCAGAGAACATTTTAGATACTAATTCCATGATTAGGGAATCAAAGCCAGAGACAAAACAAAATGCAAATGATTCAACGGATTGAAGCAAAGTGCACCTCGGTTCTGCCGCAACACAAAGGTTCACTGGCTTTACGTCCGCCTTGCTTCTGTTGTGCGAGGAACTGCGTTCAGGACAGCCTGATGCAATATGTCCAGGACTGTCACATTTAAAACAAATTATAGATGACCGGTGATCTCCTCCAATCGATGAACTAATGTGATTCTGGTTGCCTTTTGGCTGGTGTTTTCCTCCATCTCACCTGGATCGACAGTCATCATTCTTATGTCCAGCATTTACATACAAATGGCATTTGATATTAGAGGAATACTTCGGTCTTTTTATTCCACTTGAACAAGTAGGAATTTCCGCAGGGCAAGTTCTTGTTCTCCGGCTCTTTGCTCTGAAAGCGCGAACACCAGATGCTCTTTACCATGGAGCACCTAGTTGCCCATCCCCACAAACGCCCCTGTACACTATCCAAGCTGCAACTGTATCAGCAACTACAACAACTTCAACACAAAGCACTGCTTGTACATCAACATCTTCAATAGTAGCATCAACAACAACAGTTTTCTCAACAACTGCTTCGATCGCGTCATCGTATGCAGTTACCGCTACAACAACTAATACCAAAACTCATATCCACAACAACAACAATGATTCGATCGCCTCTTTGCTCAACGCTGCGACAGTTATGCCTTCACCAATAATTAACACAGAAGTACAAAACTCAAATAATAAAACTGGATCTGAACAGTAGCATCAAATAAAAGAAACAGAAAAACGCAATCACCAGCCATACCGACTGAACAAACACCAAACATTAACAAAAAGCCCAAACGAAACAGAGCGTCACCTATCATATCTTCAAAAACTAATACAACTAAACAAAAACAAAAAACAGATCACACTTAACTACTGGCTTGGCAAGCCATCTTCCAATTATTTTGGCATCTTAGATATCGACGATGACAATTTAGAAGAAGAGAAGAATACTCTGGACAATGGCTCCAAGCAACCTCCAAAAGCTAACAAGCCACCACCTATTTATGTGCAAGGGGTAGAAGAAAGCTCTAATTTCTGAAACCCATTGCACAAGTAATCACTACTTGAGCATTCCCGGTGATAAAATATATAAAACAAATCACCCGAATGGTTCAGGACATGGTGGCACGGCTATCATTGTTAAAAGCAATACTCAACACGTTGAACTAGAAAATTATCAACACGCTCACATTCAGTCGACCAAATTGCTATTAGAAGACAAATATGGACCTTTCACAATAGCAGCTATTTATTGCCCACCTAGACACTCAATCTCAACAGCTCAATTTAAGGACTACTTTAAAGAGCTTGGCCCAAGGTTCATCGTAGAAGGTGATTACAACGTGAAACATGTAAACTGGGGTTCAAGGCTGACAAACACCAAAGGAAAAACTTGCTAAGTGCAATTCATACGATTGGGGAGATGCACCTGAGTACAGGTGAACCCACATATTGGCCAACAGATCGGACGAAAATACCGGATTTAATAGACTTCTGTGTATTAAAAAACATGAATATAACACATTTCAAAATTGTTTCCCGACTTGAACTCTCTTCCGATCATTCACCAATACAAGTTGAATATAGTTGCGCAATAAAAAAAGATCAACCCGCCTGCAAAATGTATAATTTGAGAACTGACTGGAAGGCATACAGAGAATGTGTTGACAATAGCCTCACAATAAATGTACCTCTTAGAGAACCTGACGATATTGAAAATTCAGTGATATATTTGAATGACATTATAAACGAAGCAGCTAATAGAGCAACGCCTGATCTTAATCCAAAAGAGGACAACTACATTTTCCCCCACTCAATAAAAAGCCAAGTCGCGAACAAAAACAAACTGTGTAAGATCTGGCAAAGGACGAGAGATCCAAATGACAAAGCTAAACTTACAAAGGAATCAAAGATTTGAAAAACAGTCTAAGGAATTTTAAAAATGAACAATTTGTAAATTACACAAAAACATTATCGCCGACATCTGACACTAACTACTCATTATGGAAGGCGGCTAAGCACTTCACAAATAGCACCTTCCACCAGCCGCCACTTTTAAAATCGGATGGGCCATGGGCTAGAACCAACTATGACAAAGCTTCACTACTGGCACACTATTATCAAAGGGCTTTTACTACCAACCAATCTAATAGTAACACCAATTTGTACAACAGGACTCCATCTCCACAATACTGAACAAAAATGATTTCAACCAATGAAGTTAGGCACTGTATTCAAAAGCGCACTAGTCAGAGAAAAACGCCAGGTTATGACCAAATAGCTGGAAAGTTACTCAAAGAGCTCCCTGCGAGGGCAATGATATTTATTAGAAACTTGTTCAATGCGATATTAAGACTAAAGCACTACCCATCTTTATGGAAGGTTGCTGAAATAATATCCATACCCAAATTGGGCAAAGATACAATCAAAGCGTCATCGTACAGACCAATCAGCCTATTGCCCTTACTGTCTAAAGTATTTGAACGACTCTTACTTGACAGAATACAACCAATACTAGACGTGAACAGAATCATACTTGACCACCAATTCGGGTTTAGACAAAGTCACTCCACAATTCAGGAAGTCCACAGAGTAACTCACAAAATCTTAAAGGACCTTGATGAAAAAAAGTTCTGTGTTGGAGTTTTTCTGGACATAGAAAAAGCCTTCGACAAAGTCTGGCACGACGACCTACTCAGTAAAATTAGGACCGTATTTCCAACTGATCTATTTGAAATCATTAAAAGCTACCTCTACGTTAAATGTAAGGATGAATCTTCCACGCTAAGACAGATAAGAGCAGGGGTCCCTCAAGGAAGCGTGCTTGGTCCTATGTTATATACTTTATACACATCAGACATTCCAACTCCAGGAGATAGCTCGGCAATGGTGGCTACCTTCGCTGACGATACAGTACTAATGTACTCACATAAAAATTTAGTTGTAGCAACAACTAAGCTGCAGAATATTCGTGACAAAGCTTGCAATTGGTTTGATAAATGGAAAATAAAAGTGAATGAACTAAAAACGACCCAAGTGATATACCCAACACGGACAGCTTATCAGCCAAGACAATTAAAAATAAAAGGTACTGACATTCCATTAAACAATGTGGCAAAGTACCTGGGCATGTATATTGATAGTAAACTGACGTGGAAACATCATATTCAGAAAAAGAGAGATCAACTCATATTAAAATTTAAGCAGCTATACCCGCTAAGTTGACAACCAATGGGAAATTGGTACCATTGGGTATTCTTTAATTTCCGAATGTCGTCTGTTCTATGTCTGTGAGTGTGCAGATGTTATTGGCGCTTATTAAAATGTGACGGTGCAGAAGTCGGTGAAGAGAGAAGAATGAAATAGTTAATTCAGAAATAAGTTAAGGCGTATGTGTGAGTGTGTGCCTGGGCATTTTCAATGATCGCTTCGTTTACGAATTTCATATATAAGTATTTAAATATTTACAAACTGCAGTTAACAAGAGTTAAAAAAAGGACCGAAGCGCATCATTTCAATTAATTCAAGTTTATTGTTTGTGAACCGAACAAAAATGCAATAAGAATAACAACACACTATCTTGATCTTGTTCCGTTATCATTGAACATCATATACAGAAATAAGAGAAGGAAGATCGCTCTTGTGCTTACTCAGTTATCAACTTACAATATAAATGATAGGAATAAATACATCAATAACGCAAAACAAAATTTAGGAAGAAGCGTACCTTTAATAACAGTTGCACTACCTCCCTCTTGCTCTGATGACTCTGATCTTCATACACAAAAAGAAGACAACGAAGAGCGCAATATTCTTGTGCATACTCAGTTATCAATATATGAGAGGAATAAATACAACAAAAGCAAAATAACACATAATTCAAAGCACAAGCAATGATTAGTTTATTTGTCTTTGTATGAAAAATTAATTATAATTGATATCTTTTGATTTAGTAGGTCCATTTTGATAAAATACTAGCGTTACCCGGCGTGCGTTGCTAAAACCCCACTCGTTAATTAGGTGTTTCTTCTTAAAATCCTTTTTGTAAAATATGTAATTAATAATGAACGTAAATGAACAATATATTTTAATATTCTTTTGTAACCTGAGCAACTTTAAAATTCATTTGTTCTTTAAAAAAAATATATTAAAATCGGTTGAGTATATTTTGCGCCAAATGAAAAATGTTAAAAAAAATTACATAAAACTATCTATATCTAGACAACAGCGCAACCTACCGGATCCAAATGTAGCAAAGAACCTGATTGGTAGCTCCATGGGCAGAACAAAAAAAAAAACAAAAAATCATCAAAATTGGTCCAGCCGTTCTCGAGTGTTGCGGGGTCATACTATTTTTTGGGTTTATTTTTATTTATATAGATACGCTATGCAACAAAGGAATCTTGCTGCAATACAAAAACCCGATTCAAATCGGTTCAGCCGTTTCTGAGATTAGCGTGCACAAAAAAGGCGTCTACGGTTATATATACATATTCACCAGTGGCCCTGGCTCGCTTCGCTGAGCGTGTTGTACGAATTCTTCTCAAAAGAAAAAACAACAATTCTAATTATATCTTATTTATTGTAATAGTTTATGACAGACAAAATTTTTAGTTTTTTTTTTATCTTTCGTAAAAATAGAATGATGGTTTTCCACACATTCCCAAAGACTGGCCTTTTGCTTAATTGATTGTCATTCCAAAAGCAAGGCGAACCAAAAATTGAAGATGCTTGAATTTAATTGTAAAATTAAAAATGAAAAAAAACCTTTGGTAAGTTATGAACCCAATATCATCAAGTGGCATTTGTCCATTTCCAATCTTCAACAACTGATGGGAGAACTAAGCTGTCGATGGATCATTTAGCAGTTGAACATTCGTAGGAAGTCTGATTATTATTGCAAATCTCTAGAAATACGAACATTTCAAACAGATATTTATTGCATCGAACAGTAGATCGATAAATTACTGGCAATGTCTGTCTGAAGTCATCAACTAACAATACCAATGCTTGATTTCCTCGTAAGTCTTGCATTGTTCTATCCAAAGCCTCCAATGACTTCTTGTGGTGTGGTGGGATGACCCATATAAAAATGCTGCATTCTTGCAGAACTTGGGTATTCTAGATGTTTTTGTTCTCTTCTTCTATTCGCACATCAAACAAAAAGATAAAAATGTCTCAACTCCCTTTACCACATGCAATTTATAGTATATATAGTATATCACATTGTTGATAGCTATCAGTTTGAGAAGATTTGGATTGCTCAATAGCGCTGTCATTGCAGAGAGGGCAAGCATCATTGTTGCGGTTGCATTGTAGGTGGTGGTGAGTGTGGGAGGTGTGACCGAGTCGGAGGCGGACGAATAATTTTACTGCATTACGGTGGCAATCGGCAAGATAAATGATGGCTCTTGGATGGAATTGCTTGTAGCGGTGACTTACGTTATCTCATGAAATCCGGTCTTTCTCCCGATTATGAGATTTAACTAAGGGAAGGATGTCGGCCTTTTCGAATAAGTTAACTGTGTGTAGTGGTTCTGTCAAGGCGAGCTTAGCACGGGAGCTGAATTGCTGTCTATGCAAATAATGACATTGCATGTCACATTTGCAGCAAAACTTACTACTTGGAGAATAACACAGGCTTCTGCAGAGAAGATATAGCAAAAATCTAAGATTGCCCCTACCGATGTTGTTGTATTCGATCCGTCCAAAACGGCAAATGAAATTGCATATAAAGTTTTTGATCTATCAGTGAATAAGAATGTCATTGTGTTATGACCTGGGTCATGGTAAACTTTACTTGGTAGTATAAATTTCAATGTTCTTTCTCGAGTTACAACTCGTTATACTTGTTAGTACGTGTAAGACTACTTATTTGCAGCATGATCCATTTCGTGTTTTATGTCAATCATACAACCTATACTATGTCCTTGTCTAACTCTATTTCTTCTGATCAACTAAAATCTAATGTGTTAACTTACCTCTCCTTTCTTTTTTCAAATTGTTAATGTATCTACGTTACTTTTAAATTTAAAATGTAGCTTTTTAGTTTTATAGTGCCTGCTTAATTTAAATGGCTGATGACTTTTGGTCTGTAGCTACAAGATAGTTCTCTTAGTTTGTATTGCATGTCCACTAAATCCAGTAGTACAGTACCGAAGTGACTTGTGGTCGATACTCAGTCATGTTCGGTTTTTAATGGACCCCAGCCCGCGCGGGCTCTGGGGGAAAGTCGCGGGGGATAGAAAGTAGAGTAGGGGAGAAAAAAAAAAAAAATTAAAACGGGCTTTGTGTTGTCATTAGACAGATAGTCTAGCCTGCGCGGGCTCTGGGGGAAAGTCGCGGGGGATAGAAAGTAGAGTAGGGGAGAAAAAAAAAAAATTAAAATGAGCTTTATATACTTCCGAGGAACTATCTTTTTTTTGAATCCTTCAAGATTATTGATGAACGCAGACCGCTCTATAGTGTCCATGGAGGAAAATGTTTAGGTTGAATGTACGTGAGACACTGAGTAAATATCTTGGCTATTATAAGTTAGGCTTATGTTGATATGTCACAGAGGATAGAGTGAAACTTTGATTTTACAGTATATAGCTCTTTCATTTTGGTAAAAACCAATATATCGTCTGCATAAATGATGTGCTTCATATTATTATATTTAAGTAAATTATAACTCATTTCATTAAATGCTATAATGAATAGAGTGACTGATAAGGGCGAGCCCTGGGGAATGCCTTTGGACAGGTTAGCAGTATTTGAGAAGACGTGATTAGCCTTTACAGAAAACTTTCTATTACGCATAAACGCTTTAATGAACTAATAAATTTTGGGTCCGATGAGAACATCAGTTGTCCTAAGGTCTTTTCTGAAGGCAAACTGATTTGGACTTAAGAATTCAATAGCAATTTTTTTGGGATCGTTTATGATAGAAAGAAGCTATAAAGACTATCTGTCTAATGACAACACAACATCGTCTTCACTGCTGAAGTCCATATCTTAAAGAGAGGAAAAGGTATAGAAGGAGAATTTTTAGGGACAGGTGCTGATAGAGTTTTGTGTTGTTGTAGAATTTGCTAATTTAAAAACAGTTTTGTTGTATCTGTTTTCGCTATTTACAATAGCAATGTTTGAAGTTTTTATTATATTTGTTTGTGCAGTAGAAGAGGAAGAGTAAACATTGCTGATCAGAGAAGAGTTTTGTAATGCCGTTTGAGCATATGTGCGGGTAGCTGGGCTTGCATACAAAGGGTATTGGATTATATAAATTTGCTTACTTCTTTTAATGTCTACTTTTTTGGGGTCTGTATATTAATGATGTGTTTTTGTTGGATAAATTTCTTGCATTTCTTTGAGGAGGAGGGGTGAACTTCAGAGCAGTTAGCACATTGAGTATGGGTACAGTCTTCTGGAGCATGGGATAGCAGATTACATTGAACGCATACAGAGGTGTTTGTGCAGCGTTTAGCTGTATGTCCCAAAATTTGGCAATTTTTACAGCGCATAAGATAAGGGTAATATTGTTGCACTTTAACCTTATACCAGAAGACCTGTAGAGTTTCTGGAAGCTGATAAAGATAGAAGGTGACTAGAACCACCCCGGTTGGTTTGGCTTTGCCTTCTACTAATTTGGTAAATTTATAAACTGAGGATACACCTTGCGGATTAAGCTCAGGAACAATTTCATCATCCGACATCTGAGGATAGTGCCTATGCTGGTGTTAAGGTTTTCATGGTAGGTGGTATTGCGCAAATACCGAAAAGTGTTTTGGATGCAAAAAACTTTTCTGCAACTTTTGCGCTGTTAACTAATAATATCAATTTACCATCGCGAAGCTCCGAAATGGAGGGAAAATCTTTGCTGATAAGCTATATTGCTGCATGAATAGCGAAGCATGAATATTGGGATAAAAGTTTATTTTCTTCAGTTGAAGACAATAATATAAATTTAGAACATGGGCACGTATGATTTGGGAGATTAGGATATTGACCAATGGGACTATGTGTTATTTTCCTTTTTTAGATTGAGGATCAGTTGCAAGAATATCAAATCTGTTTGTTCCCGGGTCGGGTGGCAAGGGGGCCCAGGGCCATGTTGATCACAATATTCACAAATACACGCGGTTTAAGAACACTAACGCAATAAATAAAAAAGAGAAAAAAATGATGAATTGAATCGGACATAAATCAGAAAAACACAAGTGTTATGAAGACTATTCGTTAACAAGCTGACTGAACGCAACGAGTGATAGTCGGAGACTGATGTGTTGCTTTTGTTGCATTTAAAATTTTTTTTTTTTTTTTTTTTTGTGTTTTATTGAATCTCCTATATTAATAAATAAGGTTACAATTCTTAAAAACTAATATACATGTGTCCCTCCTACAATGAAGAGGAAGGCACCAAGAGCCTTTTTTAATATAGCATCACCTTGTACTCAAGTCTCAGTCCAGATTTAGAATTGATTAGCCAGTGAAGATTTTGAGCCCTTAGTTTTGTATGTATCTTTTTAGATTCTATATGCTTCCGCCAGGTGAGCCGTCTGTCCAGATGAACGCCAAGGTAAGTTACCACTTGAGTTTGAGGAATTGTAGCACCATTTAATCTTACTTGAGAAAAAGTCCGTCGGTTCAATGTAAATGTAATGTGCTTACATTTCCCCTCATTGACTTTAATTCTCCTGTTGGATGACCACTCTTGAAGGCTTTTAAGATAAGCATCCAACCCTGCAGAAGCATTAACTGGGCAACAGGAGTCGAAGTAACGATTTGAGTACTTGTTGGAATGTCGGCAGTGAATAACATGTATAGAGTTGATCCTAAGACACTGCGTTTTAGGAACGGCTGCTTTTATCATAAATTCATTTGTAATGAAATTTTTCTTTTTTTTTTTTTTTTTTGTTGTTCCCGATTGGATATGTACTATTGTTTTCCTTTATCTTATATCTTAAATATAAAAGAAAACACTAAGTACATTTTTTAACAATAAGAGGGGAAAAGGCAGTGGACAATATCGAACATTTTCGAATTGTCTCTTGAATAATGATACTGGGTGTCTTAGGCCTCATTTTTGAGAGCTACTTGCGGCAGGCCAACAACCGCAAGATGCCTCTCAGCGCCACCCGTAACCTAAGTTAGGTCAGGTCGACTGGTCTGCTTCGTTTTAAGCGTCTACGTCTAGACAATTCGTGAGATGGAAGGTATGTTATTTCTAGATTGGTATGTCGCTCTAATGTTTTGTGGTACCTCCTGCTAGCATTAATGATTTCTTCCTGAATCATAGTTACGCCGAGGTCTTTGTGAGTTTCATAGTTAGATATAAACCAGTCCGCATTAACTATTGATAGAAGTATTTTCGATTGTTGATGCTGAATAATGTTAATGTTAGTTTTCTTGGCTGTACCCCATAATTGCATGCCGTACGTCCATATAGGCTTAATTACACTATTGTATATTACCAATTTCCCATTGGTTGTTAACTTAGATCTACTGTTAAGAAGCGGTTATAGCTGCTTAAATTTTATTATTAGTTGATCTCTCTTTTTTTGGATATGATGTTTCCACGTCAGTTTACTATGAAAAGTTCAAGTTTGATCGCCGGTAAGTAAGGACGTGTTAATAAACTTGCTCTTTCGATTCTTTTTGAAAAAATAAATAAATAATAAAACAAGCATTACACCAAAAACAAAAATATACAATAACAACGAAAAGTGCAACGGTATTTTGAATCCGTGGCCAATTTTTTGTGTCGCTGATGAGTGGAACTGGCGCTCCTCAGATTGAGCGTAGGCTCTCCAACTGCGGGTTCTTCACCTCGCAGTCATTAGAATCAAGCTCCGCCCAACAAACAAACAACAACGCAAACAACATCACAAGCTATGAAACCTCATGGAGTTCGCAGTGTGCTTCACCGGTGATGCTCTGTACACTACCTCCCACAACAACATCAACAATCGCTACTACAACGGTTGCATCAATAGCATCATCAACAACCAACTACCTGTTCAATTTCATCATTGGTCACTGCAACAACCTTGGCACCCATATTTGATACAGTTCAGAGAGAACAAACAGCATACACATCCAGCACAAACGGTAAAGAAAAAACTTATAGTGCTAACTCTGTTCCTCTTATAGCAGCAAGTCAAATTCATTCAATAAGTAAGCAAAGCCCTGTCGGCAGTAAAATAACGGAAACAGTTATCCCGCACAAGAAGGAGACCGCAAAATCAAAAGGTTCGGCAGTACAGACTGGAATTGATCGCTATGTGCAGATTAAACGGAAACTCAGTCCGCAAAAACCTAACTCTGGAAACAATTCTAAGAGATCGAATACCTCTTCTACCCCAACCAATGAGCCCAACGTGTTGAAAGGAAACAGATTTGAAGCTCTTAGCAGCGATAATGATCCCATCGACGTAGAAGAGGCCCCAGCAGTCAAGCAAACCAAGCCTCCCCCAATTTACATTCGCGAGCGCAGTTCAAACAATCTTGTATCACAGGTAGCGCAACTTATCGGCAACAACAATTTTCACATTGTTCCGTTAACCAAAGGCAAAGTACATGAAACTAAACTGCAAATCTACACTGAGAACAATTACAGGATAGTTTCGAAATTCCTCAGTGATGCCAACAAAAACTACTATACGTACCAACTTAAGAGTAGTAAAGGGCTGATAGTGGTTATAAAAGGAATAGAAGCTGGAGTTGACACTAATGAAATTAAAAGTGCTCTTGAGGAAAAAGGGTTCCCAACTAGGGTTGTGATCAACATCTTGAACAGAAGCAAAATCCCCCAGCCAATGTTCAAGGTCGAGCTCTCTCATGTGAATAAACCAGAAAAAAGAAACAACATTCACCCAATATACAACTTACAATACTTGCTTCACCGCAGAATCACTGTAGAGGAACCTCACAAGCGCAAAGACCCTGTGCAGTGTACAAACTGTCAGGAATTTGGGCACACGAAATCGTATTGTACCCTACCTTCTGTCTGTGTATCGTGTGGTGACCTACACGAGTCTTCAAAATGCACTGCAAACAAAACAGACACAACATCAAAAAAATGTAGTAACTGCTGGGGTAATCACACTGCTAATTATAGAGGCTGTCCAGTTTTTAAAGAACTGAAAAACCGAATGAATCAGCGCAAAGTAACTGCAACTGCCCATAACCGACCCGAGACAAAAGCCACGATGCAAGATCCACGTACTTTCCTAACTACCACTCCCAACATTACATACGCATCCGCACTGCGACCTGGCTCGCAACAAATATCCACCGTAGTGCCAGAGAAAGTAACAGATACTACCAAGCGTACACTCCAACAATCTCAGAAGAATGAAGTCCCACAGCATTGTATAACTCAGGAAATAACACCACCCACACCACATAGCTCTCTTGAAAATATGATTGCTAATTTTATACAATGTATGTCCCAGACTACATTATTAATGCAAAATATGCTTCAAGAGATATTAAAAACGCAAAATCTAATCTTACAAAAACTCTGTACTTAAAATGCCTTCGTTCAAAATAACTTCCTGGAACGCAAACGGCGTATCGAAACACAAACTTGAGCTCATAAAATACTTATCCGAGACAGAAACTGATGTTTTATTGCTCTCTGAAACGCACCTTACAAATAAATATAAATTCGAGATCCCGGGCTACTCCTTCTACGCCACACACCACCCTGATGGCAAAGCACATGGTGGAACGGGTATACTCATCAGAAGGCGACTAAAACACTATAAGTCGGTATCATACTCGCAAAACTATATGCAGGCTACGTCGATTGTCATCGAAACTTCAAATGGAAATTTGACGCTTTCATCCGTCTACTGTCCACCCCGATTTTCGATTTCCGAATCGTGCTTCAAGCAGTTCTTCGACACCCTAGGGTCCAAATTTCTTGCGGCAGGTGACTTTAATGCTAAACACCCTCACTGGGGCTCTAGACTTGCAAATCCCAAAGGAAAACAGCTCTACAACACATTAATAAATCCAATCAACAAACTCAACTTTGCTTCTCCGGGAAGGCCTACATATTGGCCAGCGGATCCAAGGAAAATTCCTGACCTAATTGACTTTGCAGTTACTCGTAATATCTCTCGTAGTGTGATTTCAACGGAAACTCATGCCGAGCTATCTTCAGACCATTCTCCAGTCACTTTTCACTTACTGGAGCATCCCACAAAAGGTGATCTTTCCCTAAAGCTTACCTCATGGAAGACTGATTGGCTTAGGTATAAAAAATACGTCAGCACCCACATTTGTATGAGGCCAAAACTTGATACCGGAACAGACATTGACAAGTCTCTGGAACATTTTAACATAACCATTGCGAGCGCTGCTGTTGCCACGACACCGAATGTAAACCGGGCTCCAAGGATACTGTCGTATTAACTAGTGCGGAAATTGAACGGCTAGTCTCAGTAAAACGCCGGCTAAGACGTGAATGGCAGATCAGTCGATCGCCCGCTTCGTTGCAAAGACTCAAAACTGCTAAAAAACAATTAAGAAATGCTCTTAAGACTGAAGATCGCAAAATCCAAAGGCACTATATTGAAAACCTTTCATCAACGAGTACCAAGTTTTCGATTTGGAGAGCACAAGACCGCATGAATCCACCAATAACAGCTGACAGCCCCATCCGGGATCAAAGTGGAAACTGGGCGAGATCTGACGAGGAAAAGGCTTTCACTTTTGCTAACCACCTCAAATCCGTCTTTCAACCAAACATGCCAAGAAACGGGTTTCAACTTCCCTTGCAGCCATGCGCTCCATTGGCTAATTGCAGCGTGCTTAAAACTAATTCAAATGAGATAAGAGCAGCAATTCATAATTTAATCCCAAAGAAAGCGCCTGGACACGATCTCATCACTCCCTAAATGATTATTGAGCTACCAAACTGTGCAATATCATTCATTGCAATGCTCTTTAACGCAATACTCAAAGTGGGCTACTTCCCAGCACTTTGGAAGAAGTCTGTAATAATTATGATCCCTAAAGTTGGTAAAGACAAATCAATGGTGTCCTCTTATCGCGGCCTATAAGTTTGCTGCCGGTGCTATCTAAATTATTTGAAAAAATTTTTATTAAGAAGCTCATACCGTATATAAACGCAAACAACATAATCCCCACACATCAATTCGGGTTTAGATCAAAACACAGTACAATCGAGCAAGTAAACCGTGTCACTATGGGTATCAGAACGGCTTTTGAGCACCGAGAATACTGTTCAGCTATATTCATTGATGTTGCTCAAGCTTTTGACCGTGTATGGCATGTTGGTCTCATTCACAAAATAAAAAGCGTGCTTCCACAGAGCTCACACCAACTACTAGAGTCATACCTTACTAAAAGGTTATTCGTGGTGAGATGCAAAAATTTCACTTCAAACGAGTACCACATCAATGCTGGCGTCCCACAAGGCAGTGTTCTCGGTCCGCTTTTATATGTCATTTTCACTGCTGACATACCTTTAAATCCCCGCCTTATTACATCAACCTTTGCGGATGACACTGCAATCATCAGTCACTCTCGCTGCCCCAAAAAAGCGACGAAAGAGCTAATTGATCATTTACAACTGGTATCGAACTGGCTAGACAATTGGCGTATAAAAGTCAATCCGGATAAATGCAAGCATGTAACTTTCACCTTAAACAAGAGAGACTGTCCGTCCATTACTTTTAACAACACCACCGTACCACACTGTACTGAAGTCACCTACCTAGGAGTACATTTGGACAGACGACTCACCTGGCGGAAGCATATAGAAGCCAAAAAAATTTCTATGAAATTAAAAGCCCAGTCTCTTCACTGGCTCTTAAACCCAAGATCTGGGCTAAGCCTCGATCTAAAGGTGCTGTTATATAACAGCTTAATAAAGCCTATCTGGACATATGGCTCCCAGCTTTGGGGGAATGCAAGCCCAAGTAACGTTGAAGCCATCCAAAGAGCCCAATCAAAAATACTTCGTTTCTTAACAGGTGCTCCCTGGTACATTTCGAACGCGAATATCCACAGAGACCTTAACGTCCCACTAATTAAAACCGAATTGGACAAAATTTTTTTTTTTTTTTTTTTTTTGTTCCCTATATGTACTATTGTTTTCCTACATCTTATATCTTAAATATAAAAGAAAACACTAAGTACACTTTTAACAATAAGAGGGGAAAAGGCAGTGGACAATATCGAACATTTTCGAATTGTCTCTCTGAATAATGGTGTGTCTTAGGCCTCATTTTTGAGAGCTACTTGCGGCAGGCCAACCGCAAGATGCCTCTCAGCGCCACCCGTAACCTAAGTTAGGTCAGATCGACTGGTCTGCTTCGTTTTAAGCGTCTACGTCTAGACAATTCGTGAGATGGAAGGTCTGTTATTTCTAGATTGGTGTGTCGCTCTAATGTTTTGTGGTACCTCCTGCTAGCATTAATGATTTCTTCCTGAATCATAGTTACGCCGAGGTCTTTGTGAGTTTCATAGTTAGATATAAACCAGTTCGCATTAACTATTGATCGAAGTATTTTTGATTGTTGACGCTGAATGATGTTAATGTTAGTTTTCTTGGCTGTACCCCATAATTGCATGCCGTACGTCCATATAGGCTTAATTACACTATTGTATATAACCAATTTCCCATTGGTTGTTAACTTAGATCTACTGTTAAGAAGCGGGTATAGCTGCTTAAATTTTAATATGAGCTGATCTCTCTTGGATATGATGTTTCCACGTCAGTTTACTGTCAATATGCATGCCCAGGTACTTTGCCACATTACTTAATGGAATGTCAGTACCTTTTATTTTTAATTGTCTTGGCTGATAAGCTGTCCGTGTTGTGTATATCACTTGCGTCGTTTTTAGTTCATTAACTTTTATTTTCCATTTATCAAACCAATTGCAAGCTTTGTCAAGAATATTCTGTAGTTTAGTTGTTGCTACAACTAAATTTTTATGGGAGTACATTAGTACTGTATCGTCAGCGAAGGTAGCCACCATTGCCGAGCTATCTCCTGGAGTTGGGATGTCTGATGTATATAAAGTATACAACATAGGACCAAGCACGCTTCCTTGAGGGACTCCTGCTCTTATCTGTCTTAGCGTAGAAGATTCATCCTTACATTTAACGTAGAAATAGCGAGAGTCAAGGTAGCTTTTAATGATTTCAAATAGATCAGTTGGAAATACGGTCCTAATTTTACTAAGTAGGTCGTGTCGTGCCAGACTTTGTCGAAGGCTTTTTCTATGTCCAGAAAAACTCCAACACAGAACTTTTTTTCATCAAGGTCCTTTAAAATTTTGTGAGTTACTCTGTGGACTTGCTGAATTGTGGAGTGACTTTGGTAAACCCGAATTGGTGGTCAGGTATGATTCTGTTCACGTCTAGTATTGGTTGTATTCGGTCAAGTAGGAGACGTTCAAATACTTTAGAAAGTAAGGGCAATAGGCTGATTGGCCTGTACGAGGACGCCTTGGTTGGATCTTTTCCCAGTTTGGGTATGGCTATTATTTCAGCAACCTTCCATAAAGATGGGTAGTGCTTTAGTCTTAATATCGCATTGAACAAATTCCTAATAAATACGATTGCCTTCGCAGGGAGCTCTTTGAGTAACTTTCCAGTTATTTGGTCATAACCTGGCGTTTTTCTCTGACTAGTGCGCTTTTCAATACAGTGCCTAACTTCATTGCTTGAAATCATTTTTGTACAGTATTGTGGAGATGGAGTCCTGTTGTACAAATTGGTGTTACTATTAGATTGATTGGTAGTAAAAGCCCTTTCATAATAGTCAGCCAGTAGTGAAGCTTTGTCATAATTGGTTCTAGCCCAAGTACCATCCGATTTCAAAAGTGGCGGCTGGTGGAAGGTGCGATTTGTGAAGTGCTTAGCAGCCTTCCATAATGAGTAGTTAGTGTCAGATGTCGGCGATAATGTTTTTGTATAATTTACAAATTGTTCATTTTTAAAATTCCTTAGACTGATTTTCAAATCTTTGATTCCTTTGTTAAGTTTTGCTTTGTCATTTGGATCTCTCGTCCTTTGCCAGATCTTACGCAGTTTGTTTTTGTTCGCGACTTGGATTTTTATTGAGTGGGGGAAAATGTAGTTGTCCTCTTTTGGATTAAGATCAGGCGTTGCTCTATTAGCTGCTTCGTTTATAATGTCATTCAAGTATTATATATCACTGACTTTTCAATATCGTCAGGTTCTTTAAGAGGTACATTTATTGTGAGGCTATTGTCAATAAATTCTCTGTACGACTCCCAGTCAGTTCTGAAATTATACATTTTGCAGGCGGGTTGATCTTTTTTTATTGCGCAACTATATTCAACTTGTATTGGTGAATGATCGGAAGAAAGTTCAAGTCGGGAATCAATTTTGAAATGTGTTATATTCATGTTTTTTAATACACAGAAGTCTATTAAATCCGGTATTTTAGTCCGATCTGTTGGCCAATATGTGGGTTCACCTGTACTTAAGTGCATCCCAACAATCGTTTGAATTGCACTTAGCAAGTTTTTCCCTTTGGTGTTTGTCAGCCTTGAACCCCAGTTTACATGTTTCGCGTTGTAATCACCTGCTACGATGAACCTTGGACCAAGCTCTTTAAAGTAGTCCTTAAATTGAGCTGTTGAGATTGAGTGTCTAGGTGGGCAATAAATCGCTGCTATTGTGAAAGGTCCATATTTGTCTTCTAATAGCAATTTGGTCGACTGAATGTGAGCGTGTTGATAATTTTCTAGTTCAACGTGTCTAGTATTGTTTTTAACAATGATAGCCGTGCCACCATGTCCTGAACCATCCGGGTGATTTGTTTTATATATTTTATATCCGGGAATGCTCAAGTAGTGATTACTTGCGCAATGGGTTTCAGAGATTAGAGCTACGTCAATCATATTGTCATTTAGAAATAGTTGGAGTTCAAGGATATGTTTGTGCAAACCATTCGCATTCCACGCAATAATTCTTAATTTATTGTCCATTTTGTTTGTCAAGTTTGGTTATCAGGATGGTGATTATATTCATCATGTTAGTCACCTGTTGAATCAATTGCTTCATCATGATTTTAAGTTCAGCTGAATCGTCATTTGGCATAATATTATTGTTGTTTTGATGGGAGGAATTACTTTCTATGGTCGGATTCTCAGTTGAGATGACTTTAGATTTTTGGGTTGGTCGGTTGATTGGCTGGGGTTGGGGAGTCGCAGCTGTAATTTGCGCGTAGCTTATACCATTCTCCACTTTACGGGACGTTATGGGCATTTGCTGAACTTTTGTGAGATCCGTCAATATTTTGGGTCGAAGGGCAGGAAACCGTTGGATTTTAAGGGTTTTGTATATTTCACAACCCTTGTAGTTGGCTGTATGAGCTCCACCACATAGAGCACATTTTATTTTAGTAGTTGACTCCATACAACAGTCGATTGTTTTGTGCTTACCAGCACATTTGACGCATACTGGATCCCTGGTGCAATAGTTTCGGGTGTGCCCGTATTTTTGGCAGTTGCTGCATTGCACTATCATGAATTGGACAAAATGAAACAAAAATATTTTGTTAAGCTCTCGGAACATCCTAATCCACTAGCTCGATCACTATCGTATATGAGTTGTCGCACGCGCCTTCGTCGGAATGACTTTCCTGCCCCATAAACCTGGGAGGACCACGCAAGACTGGAAAGTTTCTTTAGCTCACCACTATAGAAACTTTTAAAACATCATTAGCTTTTAAGATTTCTCAATTATTGTTAGGCTTTGTGTTGTATTCAAAGTGATGCAATAAATAATAAAGAACGCAAAAAAAAAAAAAAAAAAAAATGTCATACACGATCAAACGCTTGTGTTACACCAAGGAATACTGATGGGCAATATTCTCGCTGGTTAAAGGCAATTCTTATTTCCGAAGTAACTCTGTTGACTTGCTCAATCGTTCCATGTTTTGCTCGAAAACCAAATTGATGATCTGAGATTGAACTATTTGCTTGTAACTGGTGAGTTTGGCTTTAAGAACCTTCTCAAATAGCTTAGAAAGACATGGAAGCAGACTTATAGGTCTATATGGAGAAGGACATGTCCTATCACCCCGAGCTTTGGAACCATTAAGATAACCGATTTCTTCCATTACTTTGGAAAGTATTCAATTCGAAGGATAGCATTGAAAAGACACGAATCATATTTGCTGAATTTGTGATTGTCTGGTGAGGAAGCACAAATTTGTTTGGATGTACTAAACGAGAACCCCAATAAGTGTGTTTTGCATTGTAGTCACCGACCGCCAAAAATCCTTCTCCAAGGCTATCAAAGAAATTTTTAAACACATCTGCAGATATTGAAAATCGTGGAGGACAATATACAGTAGATAACGCCAGATTACCATAACGCATTTGCAAGCGAACCGAAGTTGCTTGTAGATAATTAGATGAGTATGGCTCTAGGGTCTGGTGTTTAATACGCTTTCTCATGTACCACCATGAGACTTTCCATCCGGATGATTTGTTGTATAAACTATATAGCCTGGTATAACGAACTTGTTTTTGCTTGTCAAATGAGTCTCACAGACTAACATCACATCTACATTGTTGTCCTCTAGATACTTTATCAACTCTAGTTTGTGCTGTGAAACGCCATTTGCGTTCCAGTGAGTTATTTTTAAATAAGCCATTATGGGGAATTTAACTTATCCAAAATTTTCATTTGAATTTTCATCATCTCGTGAAAAGAGTTTTGCATCATTAAGATTGATTGATTCAGGGTCTGTAATAAATTCACCAACATAGATTCACTAGAACTTAGTGGTTGCAACACTGGCTCATTAAACGCATATAGAGTTGGGGTAGTTTGTGAGATTGGCTTATTATGTTGAGACATTAGAGCCTTAGGCTTCACAATCTTTTTCTTGTTGATCGCTTAAGCGCAGGGCACCTGCATACGATACATTTGAAGTTAAAGGTATATTAGGTGGTGGACACATAACCGTCGTTGATTCTGCACGGTTAGCCTCACGGGTAAAACGGGCGGAATTTTTTTTATGACTGCAAACGGTCCTTCAACTCCTTATATACAGGAAAACCTTTATAATTGGCTGTATGATTGCCCCCACAGTTACTGCATTTTTTAAGATCAGGATTATCGCGACTTAGTTTACATGTTGCGGTTTCATGCAAGTCTCCACAAGCTGTGCATACAATAAGATTTCGTGTGGCCAAATTCCTGACAATTTGTGCATTGCACAAGATTTACTCGTTTGTGAGGCTCCTCCACAGGTACCCTACTATGAAGTACATATTTAAGGTTGTATATGGGATGCACTTCGTTTTTCTTTAAATGCTCCAACTTTGGGTCCAACTCAATTTTGTACAATGGCTGTGGAATTTTCTTTTTATTAATAATAGTGATCACTACTTTGACCTCAAACCCTTTTTCTTCCAGGGTACTCTTAATATCGCTACAATCAACAGAGTCTTCAATGCCCTTAATTACAACTACCAGCCCTTTACTACTTTTAAGCTGATAGGTATAACAGTTTCTTTTAGTCTCCATAAGGTACTTTACAGAACTGTAGTTTGCTTAATAAAAATTTGGGCCTTAGTTTCTTTTATATTACCCTTGGTAATAGGGACAATATGAAAGTTACAATATTATTACCAACTATTCTTTGGATAGCATCTACAAGCCTACTCGAGCTTTCTTCACGAACTTATATTGGGGAAGGTTTCGCGGTTTTAGGTTTTGATGAGTTTTTGTCATCGTTTTTAACAAGTAGTTGGAATCTATTACTTTCCAAAATCGTTTTCTTAGCATTAGTATTTTTTTGCGGGCTTAGTTAACGCTTATTGTGAATTTCTATGTAGCGGTCAATGCATGTCTGCACTGCCGCTTTATTTTCCAGAGTCCCGTTTTGTATGCGCTGATTTTGACCACATGCTGGAGATACAGTTGTCTTTTTGATTGCTTTAGCCTGCGTAACAGAATTTTTTCTATTGCTTGCTTGTTCTGGTTTTGGGTTGTTAATATCGCTATTAAATGTTTGGGTGTTTTTTTTTGTTGCAGTAACTGCATGTGATGACGCAATCGAAGCAGTAGCTGAGAACACTGTTATCGTTCCTGAAACTGCACTAGCTGTTGAAGTAACAGCTGTGCTTTGTGTTGTGTTTGTTGCAGTGTTAAACACAGTTGCTTCTGGGTTTGAATGACAAGATGGTTGGGGGAGAAGTAAGAATTTCTCGCTGTCATTATTGGTGCTGTTAGGCTGTGATAAGTTCTTAATAGAAAAACTTTTTTATTTTAATCCTACTAGTCAGAGAAAAACGCCTGGTTATGACCAAATAACTGGAAAGTTACTCAAAGAGCTACCCATCTTTATGGAAGGTTGCTGAAATAATAGCCATACCCAAACTGGGCAAAGATCCAACCAAGGCGTCCTCGTATAGGCCAATCAGCCTATTGCCCTTACTTTCTAAAGTATTTGAACGTCTCCTACTTGACCGAATACAACCAATACTAGACGTGAACAGAATCATACCTGACCACCAATTCGGGTTTAGACAAAGTCACTCCACAATTCAGCAAGTCCACAGAGTAACTCACAAAATTTTAAAGGACCTTGATGAAAAAAAGTTCTGTTTTGGTGTTTTTCTGGACATAGAAAAGGCCTTCGACAAAGTCTGGCACGACGGCCTACTGAGTAAAATTAGGACCGTATTTCCAACTGATCTATTTGAAATCATTAAAAGCTACCTTGACTCTCGCTATTTCTACGTTAAATGTAAGGATGAATCTTCTACGCTAAGACAGATAATAGCAGGAGTCCCTCAAGGAAGCGTGCTTGGTCCTATGTTGTATACTTTATATACATCAGACATCCCAACTCCAGGAGATAGCTCGGCAATGGTGGCTACCTTCGCTGACGATACAGTACTAATGTACTCCCATAAAAATTTAGTTGTAGCAACAACTAAACTGCAGAATATTCTTGACAAAGCTTGCAATTGGTTTGATAAATGGAAAATAAAAGTGAATGAACTAAAAACGACGCAAGTGATATACACAACACGGACAGCTTATCAGCCAAGACAATTAAAAATAAAAGGTACTGACATTCCATTAAGTAATGTGGCAAAGTACCTGGGCATGCATATTGATAGTAAACTGACGTGGAAACATCATATCCAAAAAAAGAGAGATCAACTCATATTAAAATTTAAGCAGCTATATCCGCTTCTTAACAGTAGATCTAAGTTAACAACCAATGGGAAATTGGTTATATACAATAGTGTAATTAAGCCTATATGGACGTACGGCATGCAATTATGGGGTACAGCCAAGAAAACTAAAATTAACATTATTCAGCGTCAACAATCGAAAATACTTCGATCAATACTTAATGCGGACTGGTTTATATCTAACTATGAAATTCACAAAGACCTCGGCGTACCTATGATTCAGGAAGAAATCATTAATGCTAGCAGGAGGTACCACAAAACATTAGAGCGACATACCAATCTAGGACACCCAGTATCATTATTCAAGAGACAATTCGAAAATGTTCGATATTGTCCACTGCCTTTTCCCCTCTTATTGTTAAAAGTGTACTTAGTGTTTTCTTTTATATTTAAGATATAAGATGTAGGAAAACAATAGTACATATCCAATCGGGAAAAAAAAAAAAAAATTTTAATCCTATCGAACTGAAACTTGGACACTATCAGTTTTCTAGACAGACCCAGGACATTTGTCGGAACTAGCCGAATCGGGCTACTAGGGAAGGTACCTCCCATACAAACAACCATTTGAATTCAGGTTCTAATTGCAAACACTTTTTTGTTTTTTGTCCTATTGAACTGAAACTTGGACAATATCAGTTTTCTAGACAGACCCAGAACATTTGTCGGAACCAGCGGATCGGACCACTAGGGGAGTTACCTCCCATACAAGCCACCCATTTGAATTCATGTTCTTATTAGAAAAACCCTTTTGTTTTTTGTCCTATAAAACTGAAACTTTGACACTATCAGTTTCTGATAAATGCGCATGATATTTTTCGGAACAACCAGAATCGGAACACTAGGAGGGTACCTCCCATACAAACCACCCATTTGCATTCATGTTCTTATTAGAAAATCTTTTTTGTTTATTGTCTTATCGAACTAAAACTTGATACTCTCAGTTTTCAAGACAGACCGAGGACAGTTGTCAGAACCAGCCGAATCGGACCACTAGGGGAGGTAACTCTCATAAAAATCCCCCATTTGAATTCATGTTCTTATTAGAAAAACCTTTTTGTTTTTTGTCCTATGGAACTGAAACTTGGACACTATCAGTTTTCAAGACAGACCCAGAACATTTTTGAGAACCAGCGGATCGGACCATTAGGGAGGGTACCTCCCATACAAACCACCCATTTGAATTCATGTTCTTAGTAGAAAATCTCTTTTGTTTATTTACCTATCGAACTAAAACTTAGATACTATCAGTTTTCAAGACAGACCGAGGACAATTGTCAGAACCAGTCGAATCGGACCACTAGGGGAGGTACCTCCCATACGAACCACCAATATGAATCCACGTTGTTATTAGAAAAACATTTTTGGCTTTTTGTCCTATCGAACTAAAACTTGGACACTATCAGTTTTCAAGACAGACCCAGAACATTTTTGAGAACCAGCGGATCGGACCATTAGGGAGGGTACCTCCCATACAAACCACCCATTTGAATTCATGTTCTTAGTAGAAAATCTCTTTTGTTTATTTACCTATCGAACTAAAACTTGGATACTATCAGTTTTCAAGACAGACCGAGGACAGTTGTCAGAACCAGTCGAATCGGACCACTAGGGGAGGTACCTCCCATACAAACCACCCATTTGAATTCAGGTTCTTATTAGAAAAACTATTTTGTGTTTGTCCTATCAAACTGAAACTTAGACTCTATCAACTCTCAAGACAGGCGCAGGACATTTGTTAGAACCAGCTAAATCGGGAAGGTACCTCCCATACAAACAACCATTTGAATTCAGGTTCTTATTGCAAACACTTTTTTGTTTTTTGTCCTATTGAACAGAAACTTGGACAATATCAGTTTTCTAGACAGACCCAGGACATTTGTCGGAACTAGCCGAATCGGGCTACTAGGGAAGGTACCTCCCATACAAACAACCATTTGAATTCAGGTTCTTATTGCAAACACCTTTTTTGTTTTTTGTCCTATTGAACTGAAACTTGGACACTATCAGTTTTCTAGACAGACCCAGGGCTTGTGTCAGAACTAGCCGAATCGGACTACTAGGAGGGTACCTCCCATACAAACCACCCATTTAAATTCACGTTCCTATTGGGAAAACCTTTTTGTTTTTTGTCCTATCGAACTGAAAATTGGATACTATCAGTTTTCTAGACAGACCCAGGACATTTGTCAGAACTAGCCGAATCGGACCACTAGGGAAGGTACCTCCCATACAAGCCACCCATTTGAATTCATGTTCTTATTAGAAAAACCCTTTTGTTTTTTGTCCTATAAAACTGAAACTTTGACACTATCAGTTTCTGATAAATGCGCATGATATTTTTCGGAACAACCAGAATCGGAACACTAGGAGGGTACCTCCCATACAAACCACCCATTTGCATTCATGTTCTTATTAGAAAATCTTTTTTGTTTATTGTCTTATCGAACTAAAACTTGATACTCTCAGTTTTCAAGACAGACCGAGGACAGTTGTCAGAACCAGCCGAATCGGACCACTAGGGGAGGTAACTCTCATAAAGATCCCCCATTTGAATTCATGTTCTTATTAGAAAAACCTTTTTGTTTTTTGTCCTATGGAACTGAAACTTGGACACTATCAGTTTTCAAGACAGACCCAGGACATTTGTCGGAACCAGCCAAATCGGACCACTAGGGGAGGTACCTCCCATACGAACCACCAATATGAATCCACGTTGTTATTAGAAAAACATTTTTGGTTTTTTGTCCTATCGAACGAAAACTTGGACACTATCAGTTTTCAAGACAGACCCAGAACATTTTTGAGAACCAGCGGATCGGACCATTAGGGAGGGTACCTCCCATACAAACCACCCATTTGAATTCATGTTCTTAGTAGAAAATCTTTTTTGTTTATTTACCTATCGAACTAAAACTTGGATACTATCAGTTTTCAAGACAGACCGAGGACAGTTGTCAGAACCAGTCGAATCGGACCACTAGGGGAGGTACCTCCCATACAAACCACCCATTTGAATTGAGGTTCTTATTAGAAAAACTTTTTTGTGTTTGTCCTATCAAACTGAAACTTAGACACTATCAACTATCAAGACAGACCCAGGACATTTGTCGGAACCAGCCAAATCGGATCACTAGGGGAGGTACCACCCATACGAACCACCAATATGAATCCACGTTGTTATTAGAAAAACATTTTTGGTTTTTTGTCCTATCGAACGAAAACTTGGACACTATCAGTTTTCAAGACAGACCCAGAACATTTTTGAGAACCAGCGGATCGGACCATTAGGGAGGGTACCTCCCATACAAACCACCCATTTGAATTCATGTTCTTAGTAGAAAATCTTATTTGTTTATTTACCTATCGAACTAAAACTTGGATACTATCAGTTTTCAAGACAGACCGAGGACAGTTGTCAGAACCAGTCGAATCGGACCACTAGGGGAGGTACCTCCCATACAAACCACCCATTTGAATTGAGGTTCTTATTAGAAAAACTTTTTTGTGTTTGTCCTATCAAACTGAAACTTAGACACTATCAACTATCAAGACAGACCCAGGACATTTGTCGGAACCAGCCAAATCGGATCACTAGGGGAGGTACCACCCATACGAACCACCAATATGAATCCACGTTGTTATTAGAAAAACATTTTTGGTTTTTTGTCCTATCGAACGAAAACTTGGACACTATCAGTTTTCAAGACAGACCCAGAACATTTTTGAGAACCAGCGGATCGGACCATTAGGGAGGGTACCTCCCATACAAACCACCCATTTGAATTCATGTTCTTAGTAGAAAATCTTATTTGTTTATTTACCTATCGAACTAAAACTTGGATACTATCAGTTTTCAAGACAGACCGAGGACAGTTGTCAGAACCAGTCGAATCGGACCACTAGGGGAGGTACCTCTCATACAAACCACCCATTTGAATTGATGTTCTTATTAGAAAAACTTTTTGTTTTTTGTCCTATCGCCCTGAAACTTGGATACTATTAGTTTTCAAGACAGACCCAGGACATTTGTCGGAACCAGCCGAATCGGACCACTAGGGAAGATACCTCCCATACAAACCGCCCATTTGAATTCAGGTTCTTATTATGCAAACTATTTTGTGTTTTGTCGTATCGATCTGAAACTTGGATACTTTTAGTTTTCAAGACAGACCCAGGACATTTGTCAGAACTAGCCGAATCGGACCACTAGGGAAGGTACCTCCCATACAAACCACTTATTTAAATTCGTGTTCTTGTTAGAAAGGAGGGTACCTCCCATACTAACCACCCATTTAAATTCAGGTTCTTTTTAGAAAAATTTTTTGTGTTTTGTCCTTTCAAACTGAAACTTAGACACTATAAACTCTCAAGACAGGCGCAGGACATTTGTTGGAACCAGATAAATCGGACCACTAGGGGAGGTACTTCTCATACAAACCACCCATTTCTTGTTAGAAAAACCTTTTTGTTTTTTGTCCTATCGTACTGAAACTTGGATACTATTAGTTTTCAAGACAGACCCAGGACATTTGTCGGAACCAGCCGAATCGGACCACTAGGGAGGGCACCTCCCATACAAACCACCCATTTGAATTCATGATCTTATTAAAAAATTTTTTTTATTTTTTCCTATCGCACTGAAACTTGGATACTATTAGTTTTCAAGACAGACCCAGGACATTTGTCGGATCCAGCCGAATCGGACCACTAGGGAAGGTACCTCCCATACATACCACCCATTTGAATTCGTGTTCTTAGTAGACAATCTTTTTTGTTTATTTACCTATCGAACTAAAACTTGGATACTATCAGTTTTCAAGACAGACCGAGGACAGTTGTCAGAACCAGTCGAATCGGACCACTAGGGGAGGTACCTCCCATACAAACCACCCATTTGAATTCAGGTTCGCATTAGAAAAACTTTTTGATTTTGGTCCTATCGAACTGACACTTAGACACTATCAGTTTCCGATACATGCGCAGAACATTTTCGGATCCACCTGAATCGGACCACTAGGGAGGGTAAATCCCATACAAGCCACACATTTGAATCCACGTTGTTATTAGAAAAGCCTTTTTTTTTTTGTCCTATCGAACTTAAACTTGGACACTATCAGTTTCTGATAAATGCGCAGGACATTTTTCGGAACAACCAGAATCGGAACACTGGGGAGGGTACCTCCTATACAAACCGTCCATTTGAATTCAGGTTCGCAATAGAATAACTTTTTGATTTTGGTCCTATCGAACTGACACTTAGACACTATCAGTTTCCGATACATGCGCTGAACATGTTACGGATCCACCTGAATCGGACCACTAGGGAGGGTAAATCCCATACAAACCACACATTTGAATCCACGTTCTTATTAGAAAACCCTTTTTGTTTTTTGACCTATCGAACTGAAATTTGGACACTATCACTTTCCGATAAATGCGCAGGATATTCATGTTCTTATTAGAAAGACCTTTTTGTTTTTTGTTTTATCAAACTGAAACTTGGATACTATCAGTTTTCAGGACAGACCCAGGACATTTGTCAGAACCAGCCGAATCGGGCCACTAGGGGAGGTAACTCTCATAAAAGCCACCCAGTTGAATTCATGTTCTTATTAGAAAAACTTTTTGATTTTTGTCCTATGGAACTGAAACTTGGATACTATCAGTTTTCAAGACAGACCCAGAACATTTGTCTGAACATGTCGAATCGGATCACTAAGGAAGGTACCTCCTATACAAACCACTCATTTGACTTCTTGTTCTTAGTAGAAAAACTTCTTGATTTTTGTCCATTATGGTTTAAATAAGTGTGAATTGAATATCCGTGGAAAGATAATCGGATTTATTAAAGTTTTGATTAAATTTGAAAAGTTGTTTAAAAATGTTACCTGGAATCTGATCGACCAAAGGTGATATGAAGATAGTGGTCAATGACATTAATCCATTTAGTTGCAATCCTCGTCGTCTTTCATATGCAGAGAAGGATCAACTACAAAGCTTAATGGATGAATATTTAAGTAAAGGGCACTTAAGGCCGAGTGAGTCGGAGTTCGTGCCTCCAATCGTATTGGTGAAGAAATCGACAGGTGAACTTAGAATGTGTGTCGATTTCAGAAGGTTGAACAAATTGTCTGCAAAAGACAGCTACCTAATTCCTTTGACGATTTATTAGCTAGACTCGCGGGTAAGACAATTTTTACCAAATGGGACCTTAAGAATGGTTTCTTTCACGTTTTTATGCATAAGAGTCGATGAAATATACATCTTTAACGGCCCGGCTTGGACAGGTCGAATTCTTAAGGATGCAGTTTGGCCTGAAGAATGCACCCTGTACATTCCTGGGGTTCATTAAAAAAAATTTTCGTGAACATGGTAAAAGTTATTGTGTATTTAGATGGTGTGATGAAGAACCAGTGAAGTGAAAAGTGTCTTGGGACTTTTTTTTACTATTTTCGTAGGTATGTCAAAGATTTTTCGGTTATTGCAAAGCCACTGTATAATTTAACAAAGAAAGATAAGGTGTTTATTTTCGGCCCCGAGGAGTTGAAAACGTTGGTAGTCCTTAAGTGCAAACTAGTATATTCAACAATGCTAGAGTTATACAGTCCAAATGACGAAACAGCTGCATTGCAATGCAAGTTCAATAAGCTTTAGATCAATTTTATTACAAAGGAAAAGTCATGGAAAATTGCACCCTGTTTTTTACTTTTCTAAATGACCTTTAACAAAAGATATATTAACCCAAGAATTGCAAGGTAGGCCTAGGACTCAGATCACAGGGCTGGGAAGAGGATGCAGCATGTAGATGCATTAAGTCGCTGTATGAACATAATGGTGATTGAAACTAACTCATTTGAAGAATATCTTGTGATAAGTCAAAGCAGGGATTCTGATATCGTAAGGATAAAGTCAATGTTAGAAACAGCTGAACCTCTATGAGATGCGCAATGAAATAGTTTATAGGGAAGACAAAAATAGAACATTGTTGTTCTACGTCCCGAACGACATGAAAACGCATGTCGTCTTTAAGTATCATGACGATTTAGGACACGTCGGTGTAGATAAGGTGGTTGAAATAATTTCAAAAACGTATTGGTTTCCAAAAATGAAGCGGAAGGTGGAACACCATATAAGGAATTGTATGAAGTGTATCACGTTTTCGTCGAAAAGCGGAAAACAGGAAGGGTATATTCACAATATCCCTAAAAGTACTACCTCTTTTGAAGTGATACATGAAGTTCATTTTGGGCCAATAGCGCTCACGGGAAACACAAAGAAACACGTTCTTTTAATTATAGATGGAAGTACAAAGTTTGTGAAATTACACGAGACGAAAACGACAAGATCAAGCAAATCGATTATTCCACTGAGCAGTTATTATAGGGCATACAGTAAGCCTAAGTATTTAGTTTCAGATCGAGGCACTTGCTTCACGTCGAAGGAATTTTGTGATTTTCTAGAATCAAGGAACATTCAGCATATTAAGATTGCTACCGGATCGCCCCAAGCGAATGGGCAAGTCGAGAGGGTTAATCATATCTTAGTCCCCATGTTGACTAGAACCGTGGACTCGGGGAAAAATTTTAGCTTGGGAAAAGCGCTGTAAACAAATGTTGTTTGGGGTAGGACAGAAAGGAAGCGTAGTAGATTATATAAAAGAGAGTATAGAAAGGCAAAATGTGTGGCGAACTTTCATCTCAACTAAGTTTTAGCTTCCATAGAACTTGAAGAAATATTTTTAGACTTGTGATGACAGGAGCTATTTATCCTAAAGGATTGTAAACAGACTTCTGTAAAATTAAAAAGTAGATGATCAGAACTAGGATCCCAACATAAACCAAGAGTTTTGCTATTGTTCGTTCCATCATGAAATTGGAGGAAGGTGTGTTGGTCTGGTTCAGATGCGCCAGAAAAAGCTGCAAGCTCATTGAGGCACCATTTGCGTTTCGCAATACCTCCTTCACCTCACATCAAATTTGTGAGACCTTATCAATTGTGTCACCTCCAGTTAATAGATTATCTACATAGAAGTCCGTCCATAAATCAAACAGTTGTCACTGTGCACCGTATCACTTTTATTGGTTATCAGCAAATCGTGATCATGAAAAAGGAGCATAATAGTGTTAGAAGATTATGGAAAAGTTTAGACCCAGCGAATTTTAACAATGGTGTGTTTCTCACTAACAATATAATACCTTACAAATTAGAATAAGAAAGAACAAAAGGCAATAAAAATGTAAACATATATCACGGCAAGCTTTGTAACTGGGCGCTTGAATATTCCTTGAGCAATTTTGATTGATACAACTCGAACCATAATGTCGTTGCCAGGAAAAACTACTTCAATTATCCTCCTGGATGGTGGGAGGTTCGCTTCCTTCAAAACAACAAGAGCTCTTGGAGTTATAATAGGTAAATCAATTAAGCATTTTGTACGCTGTTGCAAAGAAGTAAGGTTTTCCATGTGCCAACGTTGCCAAAAATCTTTTTTTTCGCTTGTACCTGTTTCATGCGAAGCAGTCGATTTGAATTTGATTTCGAACTACAAAAGGATGATTTTTGCGCATAGTTATTACGTGTACTACAGATGTTTAGAAAATGCAAACAAAAATTTACGGTTCTCTCAGTCGAGTCCAGGATGATAGTCTTGCAATCAGTTCACCAAACCGTTTGTTTTTGGCGCTGCGATATGTACATATGCCCTTTTGATTTCATTTAAAATAGCAGTGTCTGAAAGATTTTTTCGTTAAATTTCGATTTATGCCACCATATCTGTTATAAGATTTGATGCAGAAAATCCACGCAAAGCGCAATCTGCAGGGTTGCACGCGCACTTGATGCTAAATATTCCTTGTACGTTAAGCTAGAAGTCTGACATTATATCCATTGTTCGTTGGAATTCGACTATATATAAGCACAGCGGAGTCAATTGCTGAAGCGTCGGCCAAAATATGAAGTTCTATTGGTTGCGTATAACAGGCGATGTAGAGCGGAACTCGAGTCTTAGCCAACTGAGGTAGGTCTTGCATATAGATACGTCACCGTGTACATAAATCACCAGGTAGTTCGTCTTCTCAATTTACACCAAGTTTCCTGAAAGCAATCCCTAATAAATCAAAAAATTATCAATTCTGTATAGTTCGTATAGTTGGTGATCAGTCAAAAGTAGATCATTGAATTGAATTTAACCCAAGTAGTTCTTGCAATTCGGCGTCAGTTATGTTATTAATCTGCTGGATTATGTTTCACGTACATCCACCGGCGAGGAGTCTAGCGAAGGCCAGTAATTTGGACACCATTTTCTCATCTTTTAGTTCAATGAGTTCTTCTATTTAATTGCAGCCAAGTAGCGATGTTGTCAACGTATGTGTCGTTAACCAAAACATGTGCCGCTGCTTTTTGGGTGCCTTTATAGTCATTTGCAAGTTGTCGAACTGCTGCGACGGGTATAAACCCTAACACACTTGTCGCCAAACAATGCGCTGGGAGTTGGTATCGGAGCAATTGATTGAGATGCTGTCATTCTTAAATACTGCGTAATAAGCCAAATGGAAACATTTTTATATATCGATGTCTATTTCGTTGTGAGGTATTAGTTGCACGTGTTCGAGTTTTTGGGATTCCTTCATAAATTACATATATTGTTATTTAATAGTTGGATCTTTCTTTAAATGGATATTGTAGAACATACGTAACCGCTTTAGCCCTTGTGTGAAAGTGTTTTTCAGCAGGTCTGACGCATTTGGTTGTCCTAATGTTTGTTGAACAGATTCCATGTCCGTAAAGGTACTTCGGAAATAAGAACTGCCTTTGAACTGCGAGAATATTGCTCAGCAGTATTCCCTTGATGTAGCACAAGCGTTTGATCGAGTATGGCATGAGGGTTTGATTTACAAAATAAATTGTTTACTACCCCAAAATATGCATAGAGTCCTGCAATCCTACATATCAAATCGAGTGTTTGTAGTAAGGCAGAAAAATTTCGTTTCAAATGAATTTAAGATAAAAGCAGGAGTTCCTCAAGGTAGTGTCTTGGGACCAACTCTATACATGTTATTCACTGCCGACATTCCAACAAGTAGTCAAATTGTTACTTCGACTTTCGCTGATGATACTGCCGTAATCAGTCGCTCCCGTTGCCCAGTTGAAGCTTCCGCAAGCTTGGATGCTCATCTTAAAAGCCTTCAGGAGTGGTTATCCAACTGGAGGATTAAAGTCAATGAGGGGAAATGTAAGCATATTACATTTACATTGAACCGACGGACTTGTTCTCCAGTAACATTAAATGGTGTTACAATTCCTCAAACCCAAGTGGTAACTTATCTTGGCGTTCACCTGGACAGACGGCTTACCTGGCGGAAGCATATAGAATCTAAAAAGATACATATGAAACTAAGGGCTCAAAGTCTTCACTGGCTAATCAATTCTAAATCTGGACTGAGACTCTGAGTACAAGGTGATGCTGTATAACTCTGTTATTAAACCAATTTGGACTTATGGTTCTGAATTGTGGGGTACCGCGAGCGCGAGTAACATTGAAGTTATACAAAGAGCACAATCCAAGATACTTAGAACAATCACGGGAGCGCCATGGTATATCAGGAATGAAGACATTCACAAGGACCTGGAAGTACCACCTGTCAAAGATGAATGTTCCAAGCGTAAAGCTATTTACATGGATAAATTAGTTCGGCATGTTAATCCCCTAGCCAGAGTCCTTGTCCATACAAGGAACTCATCTCGACTGATCCGTAATGATCGTGCTGCCCTTTTGATTAATTAGAGGCTCGTAGTGCCAAGTGAACTCCTTCCTCTTCATTGTAGGAGGGACACATGTGTATTAGTTTTATAAGATTTGTAACCTTATTGTTAGTCCTATGTATTATATAGGAGATTCAGTAAATACACACAAAAAAAAAAAAAAAAAAAAGAGCAATAGGTAGTTTATCACCGAAACGTAATCATCAAATCTTAATCTGTTTATTTGAGTCCGTGTAGAGCTTGATATGTCGATCATAATAAGTGCATCTAGCTTGCAAGAATAGTTAGATATATATGATTGTGTAGTGATGTGAACCTGTTACTCTAACATTGTTAGCAGAAAATCCGAATACCGAAACACGTGCATGTTGACGAGAGAACGTTGAATAACCGACTAAGTTACGAATTATTTCGAGCAACATACGGCATTTCAACATCTTGCTTTATTCATATGATCGGTAACGACGTGTTGAATTGCATCGCATATTTTGCATATTTTCCTCTAGGATAGGACAAAAAACAAAAAAGTTTTTCTAATAATAACCTGAATTTTAACGGTGGTTTCGTATGGGAGGTACCCCCTAGTGGTCCGATTGGGCTCGTTCCGAAAAATGTGTTGTACCTTTCTTGAAAACTGATAGTGTCCAATTTTCAGTTTGATAGGACGAAAAACAAAAAAGTTTTTCTAATAAGAACATGAATTCAAATGGGTGGCTGGTTCTGACAAATGTCCTGCGCCTGTCTTGAGAGCTGATAGTGTCTAAGTTTCAGTTGGATAGGACGGAAAACAAAAAAGTTTTTCTAATAAGAACATGAATTCAAATGGGTGGTTAGTATGGGATATACCCCCTAGTGGTCCGATTGGGCTGGTTTCGACAAATATCTTGCGCCTATCGTGGTAACTGATAGTATCCAAGTTTTAGTTCGATAGGACAGATAACAAAAATATTTTTCTAATAGGAAAATGATTTCAAATGGGTGGTTTGTATGGGAGATACCCCCACTAGTGGTTTATGGTAAAAAGAGAGGTTCGTGCAAAATTTCCGCTCTCTAGCTCAAAAACTGTGGGACTAGTTTGCATAATACAGACGGACAGACGGACTGACAGACATGGCTTAATCAATATGTCTAATCGAGCTGATCAAGAATGTATATGTGGTTATGTGGCTTTTTTTGTCTCCTTCTGCCTGCAACACACTTCATGACAAACTTATAAAACTATTCACTCCGAGAAGAGTATAAATAAGCTTCATTTTGTATGAAAGGATAAAAGGAGGATTTTGTCTCAACCAAAATGCTAGAAGATGCAATATCAAAAAGAAAAAAATACAGACGGAGAAATTGGGAACTGGCTAAAAGTATGCTCGATGAGGTTTAACATACACTTTACTGACTTTTGTACTTTTCAACTTTTTTCGTTATCATTTTGAGATCATTTAGTAAAAACTTGATTTTACAAAAGGGAATTTGGACGTTGGTTTACCATGTAGTAAAAAAATTTAATTAAGTGCAGAAAAAGCCGCGTAAAGAAAATACATATGTTAATAGCTACATTAAACTTGGATTTACTTTAATAGAAATAGATAGATTTGCGCAACCGTTCTTGCGAACGATGCCTTGAAGCCATCATGTAGAAACCGTCCACCATAATTTTCTGACAGACCAACAGAGTTCTTTCAAGGAAAATTAGAGTGTTTTAAAAAACTGAATCTTGGTACAAGATTTGAATCTTCTGAAAAGCATTAGTAGCAACGTTTGAGATATCGATATTAATAGCACAATCAAAAAAGTCTCTCACAATAGGAGAAACTCTTGAGAAGCCTTGTTTGCTCAAAGCAGTCGAAGAAGTTTTAGGATTAGAAGCAAAAAAACAAAAAGGTACAAGATATACCTGTTTCGTCAAATGATATCAAGAGCAAATAGTTTCAAGAATTAAGTTATCGACATTCTTCGCTTTGCAGTGTGATAAATCTAATGACATTCCTAATTGTTCTCAGTTACTCGTTATTGTCCGCTTTTTAGGAAACGACACCATAATCAAAGAAGAACATTTGAATTCGCCGGAACTGGCAACGACGTATCGACGTCATGAAAATTATTTATTATTATTTATGACGCATTTACAATTTAAAGAAATTATAAACATAGTCTATTTACAAAGCTGATTAACAAAGGATTTCCATCTATTCCTATTGCGTGCTAATTCGCTAAGTTCGCTCATAGATTTTCTTGTTTCAGCCGCAACAGTTCGTCTCCACGTCAATTTCGGTCTTCCTCTGGACCTCGTCCCTTGAGGGTTCTATTCCAATATGGCATGGGGTATTTCGTCGCTATTTTTGCGAAGGTTATGTCCCAGCCAGCCGTACTTTCGTTTCCGTATCACAATTTCAATTGGGTCTTGCTCGCAGATTTGCCAGAGTCGCTGATTGCTAATAGTTCTTGGCCACCAGAATCGCAGAATAGTACGAAGACTACGGTTGAGGAACGTTTGTAGTTTCCTTATGTTTGTTGTTGTAGTATGCCAAGTCTCACAGCCATATAGCAAGACAGATTTTACACAAGCGTTAAATATTTTTATTTTCGGACATGCTTAGCTCTCCAGAAGTTCCTAAGTCTCCCAAATGCGGTCTTGGCTTTTTGAATTCTGTACTCTATATCGATATGGGATCCCCCGCTTGTTGTTATTTGACTACCAAGATATTCAAAACGTTCAACCTCCTCGATGTCGTTACCTTCGATTATAAGATGGGTGCTAGTAGCGGTATTTAATCGCATGCTCTTGGTCTTCATGCAATTAATATTCAATCCCACTTTTTTAGACTCCACAGTGAGTTTGTCTAGTTGGGTTTGCATATCCGAACAGCGATTCGTTAGCAGTGCTACATCGTCGTCGTATTCCAGGTCGCTCAATTTTCTGTGCAGCTTCCAGTTGAGTCCTATGTTTTCGATTTCTGCAGCTTCAAGGACTAAATCCAGGACGTTGATAAACAACAGCGGAGAAAGCGCACATCCTTGCTTAACACCGCTCTTACATGCAAAAGACTCGCTTAGCTGTCCGTTGTGTAGAACACGGCTAGTGGAGTCTTCGTAGCTGGCCTTGATGATGTTGACGATTTTTTGCGGGACTCCTCTAGCGCTTAGCGCTAACCATATACCATTGCGATCTAGAGCATTGAAGGCTTTTAAATAGTCGATGAAGGCTATGTATAGTGGAGCATTAAATTCTGCAGATTGTTCAATCAATATGCGTACTGTGTTGATAAGATCAGTGCACGATTTCCCTGGACGAAACCCGGCTTGATTTTTCCTAATAAGCTTGTTTACGTGTTCTGCAATTCTACCCAGTATGATTTGATTCAGTACCTTCATAACAGTTGGTAGAAGTGAGATGCCTCTCCAATTGGAGCACTTTTTCTTGTTGCCTTTTTTGGGGATTTTAATAATTATGGACTCTTTCCACGTCCTAGGCACTGTTTCAGTGATCCAAACTGTTTTTAAAATAGCCACCAATTTAGTGGCCATGAGGCGTGCGTCTACTTGAAAGCATTCTACTGCAAGTCCATCGTTCCCAGGTGCTTTGCCTTTTTTGGGGGTACGGATTGCTTCTGCTATCTCGACTATTGTAGGAGGGTTCGTATTTATTTATCTACATGTATTGTGCCGATTTCGGATGGTTAGCTGCTCTACGTTTGCAAGGGATGGCGTGTTAAGCGTACGCTCAAAGTATTCTTTCCATATTCTTGCTTGCTCGTCTTTGGAAGTAACAATGTTACCGTTTTCATCCTCAATGGGGCTGTTGATTTTAACGTTCCCTCCGCTAGTAGTTCTTGTAAGGTCGTAAAGAACTTTCATGACACCTTTTGAGGCGGCTTCCTGTGCACTCTCTCCTAGTTTGTCAAAATACGCCAATTTGTCGCCTCTCGTTTGTTTGCTTATTAATTTATTTAGTGCGTTATATTCAAGGGTATGTTCGTCTATGCGCTGTGGATTATTCTCATTAAGCATCTTGATTTTCATATGGTTTCTTTCTGCAATTCTTCTCCAAAGAATTACTGACATCCACTCTTCCTTTGTCCTGGATTTTTTGCCTAATATATTATCACAGACCGTATACAAAAAGCTACTAAGAGTTACCCAAGCTTCCTCGCTATCTGAGTTATCTACTACTATTTCGGAGAGTTTGGCTATAAATTGCTGTTTTGTAGCATTGTCAGTTAATTTCTTTACGTCAAATCTTTGTGATGGAGCAGGTCTATTCCCATGTCGATAACGCAGTGTTTCTAGGCGGATCTCGGCGCATATTAAGTAGTGGTCACTGTTAATTTCAGCACTCCGTTTGTTGCGAACGTCGCATAACATATTACACGCCAGTCGGGACATGCAGATATGATCAATCTGTGAGGAAAAGCTTCCATTGGGTGAGTTCCAAGTTACTTTGTGGTTGTCCTTATGAGCGAACATTGAACCTCCTATTTTAAGGTCGTTATTGTTGCAGAGCTCTATAAGTAATTCACCATTTTCATTCCGGGTACCCATCCCATGAACTCCCATAATTTATTCATAACCGGTGTTATTTGCTCCTATTTGTGCGTTAAAGTCCCCATCAGTAGTATGATATCTCGATGCGGTATTTCTTCCAGAACTCCATTTAGCATGCTATAGAAGTTGTCTTTATCACCTATATCACTGTCTTCAGTTGGTGCATATATCTGTACAGTTGAAACATTCTGTCCTTTAGCTCGTAGGCGTACGCTGATTATCCTTTCATTCCAAGCCTTCCATGACATCATTGCATTTTTAACTCTCTTGCTAAGATAAATGCCAACGCCCCGATAGTGTGGGTCAGTTGCATTGGGCATGCCTGAGAACAGGAATAGGTCGCCCCTGTTATTATTTATTTCTCCGCATTCATTCCATCTGACTCGCTTGCACCCAGGATGTCAATTTTCAATCTTGCACATTCTGCTGTCAGCATTGCAAATTTTCCCGGTTGAAAAAGTGTTCTTACATTCCATTGTCCTACTCGTATCCTTTTCCGTTTGCCAATTGTCGTTACCTTGTTGTTGTTGTTATTATCCGAGGCTAATCTTGTAAATACACGAATCAATGAGTATTCAGACGCAATGGAAGATTAAACCAGAGCGTCCTAGTTCGGTGGCAGGATTGCTGCCTTGAACCGAAGGTTATTTAAGGCAAGCAGGCCTCCGAACTTGCCAGCATTGCTAAGTGTACCGTAATATTTCCTCTACAGTGCTGCTAAAGGGGAACAGATATACCGCTGAACACTCGATCGCCATTGCCTCATTTGTGAAAAACGGCGGACACCACGAGAAGGTTGAGGTTAGCAGTTGTGTACGGATGGCGCTCCAGCAATGTTAGGATCACGTTCCGGTCTAGCGACGTTAATCAAACAGAGGAATCTGTCACATTGACAAGGAAAATTATAGGGCGTTCGCAACCTTCAAGGCACTCCTTGATGAGAAAAAGTATGATAAGCTTAGGGAAAGGATACAAAAAAACATCAAATGTCATCTGCAAATGTTGGCTATTGAATTCAAATGTTACTTCCCAGAATATAGCAATACAGAAGATGAAGTTGAGCAAAACTGATACGGTACAATTTTGGTACTAAGAGAAGTTGAAGAAGAAATCCAAGAAGAACTCATTGAATTACAAAATGATAAAAACTGTAAAGACGCATTTGAATCTGATTTTTTGGAGCGGTTTTGGTGTCAACAAGCAAATTCATACTCTAAAATTCGAGATATTGGCTTTCGCTATATTATGGTATTCTCCACAACTTATTTATGCGAACAAGGATTTTCTGATTTACTTCTGATTAAAAACAATCGTTTGAAAGTAAGTGATGATATGCGTGTGGATATGACCAACAATATTACTCGAAGAATTCAAGAACTTGTACAGAAGATGCAAGCTCAAAAATCTCATTGATACAAACTGAATTATCTACCAAAACTATTGTATATGTTTTCATATACACTGTTATTAATGTTACTATTGAATTTTACGATTACTCATGTCAATGAAACGTTTTGATTAAAGATAATTTTTAGATTGATATAGTGTATTTTGAATCTCGTGGTCCCTGCTAATGATAATGCAATCAAAATGGTCTCTGGTCAAAAAAAGGTTGGGAACCACTGGTCTATAGGAATAAAAACATCACTCGAATTGATTTACGTTTGCCAAAATTTTTAAATTAATTCAAACGCAAACCATTAAATATCTCAAAACATGAAATAATTGACTTATACCACTTTCAAATATAATAGCTCATATACCAATATGACAAGGTTTTTGATTAAATTTATTGTATTTATTGTACCTCCTATATATATTTAACTTTTTTAGTTTGTCCATATAAATACTTTTATGCTTGGATCATTCTTCTTTTCATTCCTGATATACCATGGAGCTCCCGTGACTGTTCTAAGTATCTTTGATTGTGCTCTTTGCATAACTTCAATGTTACTCGCATTTGCGGTACCCCCAATTCAGAACCATAAGTCCAAATTGGTTTAATAATAGAGTTATACAACATCACCTTGTATTGAAGTCTCAGTCCATATTTAGAATTAAATAGCCAGTAAAGACTATGTGCTCTTAGTTTTATATACGTCTTTTTAGCTTCCGCCAGATGACGAAAACAGATTTTATCAAACAAACAATGGTTCTGTAAGACGCTTCTGGTTACGATTTCCTCTAAATTGTAGAATTGGACTTAAATTAAGGAACCTTTCTGCGGGATATGTTCAGAGACATGACATTGTAAAGGATTTGGTTCCTATCGTCCGAAGAAATGCTACAATCTATTTGAATACCGATTGTACTATTAGCGCTAAGCGAAATCACTTCCCTTTAATTCCAACCAGTGGGATGACAATTCATAAATCGCAGGTAGTTATGAAAAATCTCATGACAAACAACTCGTTTATGTCGCACTTTCAAGAGTCACAAGTCTTGAAGGACTATTTATTGTTACCAAAATCATTGATAAAAGATTTCATCATGGACGAAGAGTTGCACGCAGCTTGCTTCCTCTTCAAACTGAATTTGCAAAGCTTGCAAATAATTCTTTAAAAACTCGCCAGGATACAATTCTGCGTTATTACGTCTGCATTCCAAATTTCGACTGTTGCGCTCAATTTAAAAAAGAAGGTCAGCGTGCTGGTGGTGAAGCGATATATTTAAAATAAAACACTGAGCATAGAATTACGCCACAGATGCAAATTCAACGTAGCCAACAATCAAACAGCACTGCGATAACCCCATCAGTCGGTGACGTTTCTGCAGTCGAATGCATACTGTATAATGGACAGAAGGTGCTATTGGTAGTGGTATACATTTCACGAAAGCAACGAATAAATAAATATTATAAAGTTTCTTCATTTTGTTTTCTTACAACACACTCCCATTGGATCTGCTGAACTTTGACAGGACTTTGACAAGTTGCCTATGATTCTGGAGGGTGACCTTAACATCAACTTTGCTTCAGATGATGCTGAACCACTCATTCAGTTTTTTTTTATTTATTTATTTATTAGAACTAAGATTATTTATAATTATAAATTATTAGCTCAAGGCCTTTGTTGCTTCAGCTTTAATATTGTATTTTAGAATTAAGTTTTCTATTGTACAATAAATAAATAAATAAATAAATAATAAATAATTATAAATTATAACGTAGTATTTATTATGAGCAATAGCGGCCTTCAGCTCAGGGGAAAGTTAAGAAGGAAAGGAGGAAATTGGAAAAGTGCAGGACCAGCGGAAATCGAACCCGCGACTCTTGGGATGTCAGCCAGCGCACTAACCTCTGGGCCAACGAGCCAGTCATATTCAGTTTTTAAACTTAACATGCAAATGAACACAAGTCGACTCATACCAACAACCAACTCCAAAAGTACAATTGATGCGGTCTTCTCGATGTTTCTGGACTTAGAATCGATAATGTATATATCATATTTTATTTATCATCGACCAATAATCGCCTATATTAAGTAAATTGAAATTTTGTACTGAAATTTTGCATCAAACTTGTATTAGTTCATTTAGTAACATAGTCAACGTGTTTCGCGTCAATGGTTCGTGATGTTTAAGCACACTCACACATTTTTTCTTTTAAGGCAACTTCGGTCCCTAACCGATTTAAGCAGATATTTATTCAAAAGGTTATTCGTTTATATGTATGAATTTTTACATATGTATGTGTGTCTGCTTGTGCGTTGCAGGCGACTATTGTTTGTTACCCAGCAAACACCCCAGGAGCGGTGCTGCTCTAGTCCCTTTAGCACTACCAGCAGTTCCATTCGTATCTCTTTGACATGTAAATGAGCGGCGAATTTTTCACAGGGAAGTCCTACGAAGGGGTCAATTGCTACCGCTCGTTTACCTTGGGACCAGCGCAGCGCTAGTCCCAATCTAATCCTAATCTAAAAAATTGATATCGTCGTATTCGGTGATTTCGTTATTGTCAATGGTATGATTAATATCGGTAGGTTCATCGTAATTTGGTCGGTTTGGTCATATGCCATTTCTTGTGGTGGATTTTGGTTATTACTATGGATTACAGCTTCGGTATGGAAAATCCGTTGCTGTTTGTAAGGTTGTTGAGCGGACTGTGTAAGAGGCCTTTTAAGTGTGTTTTGGGTTTGATTATTGTAGTTGTTGGGCGTTGGTTTATTAACGTAATTTACACATCGGGATTGAATGGATGGATCGATATCCATTGGTATTGGTGCCTTGGGTGGAAGTGAAGGTCTGAATGGTAATTGATTAGAGGTTTGAGGTCGATACTGATAATGAGGTTGTTGTTGAGGGCGATATTGCTGGAATTGTTGTTGAAGGTGGTATAGTTGTTGATAATGACCCTGATTGGGTCTATTATTAAATGATGGCCGTGTGAGTTCAGGATAAAATTGTCGTGTTGG